>VYYJ01001854.1:0-26308 GCA_021029165.1 Cyphoderus albinus
TTTTCTTAAGACCATACTTTTGCAGGGAGGAGGTAGCAAAAATAAATACGTAACTAATTCTTTGTCTTGTTCTTGCGAATCGACTAATTTTTGTGTCTATATTGCGGTGGGGTTTCTTTATGTTGTTACAGCACATAGTAACTCAACTTAGACAATGCGACAAAAGAAACCGTTTCAACTCTTTCGCTACCGGATGTTTCCAAATAATAAAGTTGTCTTGAACGAAAAATTGTTTTGTTTTGATTATAGAATAATTATTCTTATTGCTGTATCCGCTAACTGTGGGCGACAAGACTAGAATAGTAACTTTCTGTTGCTTTATTCATTCTACGATTTTACAGATTCCATCAGTTAACTTTTTTATTCACATCATCGTTCAATCAGATTTCTCCTTTTTGCTTGCGAACTACAAAAGCATCTTTGACGCTTTATACTTAGTATCTATTTATACCCCGAAAGTTCTACTCTGCTACTAAACTACTACTGCTAAACTTTTCTGCGTAGAAATGTGCACAAACAAGGACCCGATGCAAATTATTTCTCGTTTCTCGATTATTAAATTCATTAATGTTTCATCAGTTCATTATTTCGCAAAATTGTTTAGTGTTGCAGTGAGGTTACGAAGAAAAGTTGACGTAAATATGTGGGATTTGTCAACTCTAGATAGATACATCACATCACCTGGCCTTTCAACACTTTTGTGGTACACATGAAATATTTCAACGGGTAACTTGGTTTGTTGTGCGACTAACTTTTCCTTCAAAATATTTACAAGAAAATGCAGGAAGATTACTTTCGGAATCTGTTTCGCTGGACTTGGAACATTTGCTGGGCTGGGTGGGAGCCATGCAAAACCTACTTTTCAAATCTGAATCTTAAAAACCATTTATTGCAGAACTGGCAAGTGTCGGAGATTTTCGCATTCTATTTTTGAATGAGTAAAGTATTGTTGAAGGTCATTCATGCTGTATCGTAACGATTATCCATTTTGTAAACAAGGTCGGCGCATAAAATTTTATCGTAGTGTAATTTTCTACCCGCTTTTGTGTATTCAAAGAAATTTGTTTTGATTAGTTTCTGCCAATGCTTTTTTTTGAATATGGATATTCTGTGTATGTAGGTAAGGATTACTTTTGCAGATTGGTTTTCAATATTCCAGAATATCAAAGCCATCCAGCTCTCATAACCCTCATTATATTACAGGTTCCGTTTCAAGAAGCAGGAGAATAAGGATTTTCACAGGAAAAAGGAAGCAGAAAAGTAAAATTGTTATGCGTTCTAAACGAGACGCTGAAATGATGATGGAAAACAAGTGAAGAGCTTTGTTGTTGTCCCATTGAGACCCTGTAACTCCATTCCATCAAACGAAGAGAGGAAGGTTGTTTCAAAGAGAAAAAACTTTTTTTTTGTAAAAAAAATTCTCATTTTTTGCTTGAATACATTTGCATAAAATAGATTATTGTGCATGGTCTTCTCTAGAACACTTCAGTGCTGCCCTGGTCCCATGCTTGCTCCTATGTCTCGCCAACTTGTATTTTGCCCATGTAATAAAAATCTAAATCCAGACATTGAAATGGACTACAAAGACTACAAAGCAACTATCCAGAGATTTAAGAGAAACTTTTCACAAGCAGTTTAAAACCTTTTCTTTTCCTCCGTGGTTTCTGTTGTGTAAAGCATTGTATCCGACTTCATCATTATTCGACGTGCCCATCTTTCTCTGCTGGTAATACAATCTCAAGAACATGAAGACGTTTTCGCGGGCAAGCAAAACGATATGCATTGCGGTTCTTCAAAATAACGAGATATTTTCATTGAATTTGGAAGAAATGCTGGGAATACTTTCTATGATAAATTGATCTATCTTTGCTGTTGCCTCGTCGGTAGCGTGCCGATTATGATCAAATCAAAACTACATAATATCCATTCAGAAATATTATTGTGGTCGATTTTGTGTCTACATCGACCTGCCTAGTATAACATAATGCAATTGCTTACTCTGATCCTTTTGAATAACCCATTCATATTATCTATTCTAAGCGAAACGTATGATAGCGTAGGTAACTGATGTAAGTTGAGGACGCAGCGAGAAAAGAAGGTGCCTATTTGAGGATTGCAAAGAAATACGGACAACCGCCTTGTTACTTCTGTGCACGAACCAATTGATTGTTCAAGTTCTTGTGTCAGCAAATGGTGAAATGATGTCTGGTTGAGGAAACCTTTTCCCATTTCAGCTCAACTCTTTTACTGGCGGTATTACACATTTTTATATCATAGCAACAACAAATGATCCCTTCATCCCTCCGACTGAACTGATCTATGCACCATACTTTTCCTGAAGGAGATGAATGGCTTGCTTTTGCTTCATTTCTCGTTGAGTGGGCAAAAAATAAGAACGAAAAAGTTCTCTCGTCCTCTACTCAATTCCTGCTGTTACTTTGTTACGGTTACAGTCCATGGTGAAATGATTACGCACTAAAATGCATCGAAGCATATCCAGAAGCTCAGCCCCGCACGAAAAACCGTTGTTCACACTCTGCATAGAGAAAAATATTGGTTGTACCTTTTGCTTGGGACTACTATAGACTTTATTGTTCATATCTGTAGTTTTGATAAGTCACGATGTTGATATTGAAGAATCATTCACTTTATTTCTTTACTGATGAAAATTTTTCAGACGTCAAGAAATGAGAAAAGGGGAATTGCTAGCGGAAGACAAGAAAAGCTTAAAAGAAATACTTGATCCAACCCAACATAGCATTTTTTCTTTCACTTTTTATATTCCTTTTTAGTTATACAGTTACACACTGGATGGAGAATTGAGAATACGGAACATGACAATCAACAAAGCAAGAATAAAAAACCCAGGTACAAAAGGTACATAATATTTGAGTCCAGTAAATGGAAGGTTTTCCAACTCCAGAGAAAATTGTAGTAAAATAAACGTTCCAGCAGAGACTTTTTAAGATATATTGGTTTTGTTAATCTGCTTTGTAGAAAGAAAAGTTTTTAACTACATCCAGTCCATTGTTATTATCAAACGTTGAACTTTTGTCTGGCGAATTCTTATTTTGATCAATCATTTGGAATGTGAAAACTAATAATGAAAGTTAAAATTAATAGGACTGAAAACGGATATGATGCATGGAAATTTTTCTCTTGAGGGGTGCTTTAAAAATATTTAGTAGTTTTATTGATTTAAAACTTGGCATTTCTCTCTCATTTAAGTTAACTAAAGTAAGAAACTAATCATAATACAGAGCTCAAGGTATTTGAGGTACTTTCTCGTTGTAGGAATGTATAAGATAAGGCTTTTAGGTCAGGTGCGATAAAGCAAAACCTTTCCCAACAAAAACAAAATATGCTTCAATTCACTTCTCGCTGGTTTATTCAACTTTGCATGGAGCGAGTCTTTTATCTTATTTCCTGCTTCATACCTTGCATTGTAATATTATCTCAACACAAGAACGGTTGTAATGTACTTGAAACAGTCAGTCGGAACTTACAATAAGCCTGAAGCCGTGTCTGTCTGTGTTCGATGGCGAAGAAAACCTAACGGGAATTTTCACAATTGGACAGTTTCATTAAAGTCGGAGACAGGCGTGATCAATTATAAGATTTACAAGGAAGCTACTTTACTCTTTCCCTACCTTCACTTGATACCTTGCTCTCGTTCTTCGCTTAGAAAACAATAGTGAGCGCCGCAACATGAACTTCTCTTCAATGTTTTCCTGGCACAATCCTGCAACTCTCATCCAGATCCAAAATGCCTCCTTTATATTGTTTCGCTCTGGCAGACAAACCGGTGCAGAAAGAATTTTGTCGATCTTATGGATCGTTTTCTTCGTCAGTTGTTGTTAGTGTTGTGTAGCCTCAGCCTCCGTTGGGCCTTAACTTCTCTCTCCCTCTCCCTCTGAGAAGAAAAGAAGGAAAATTGAGAAAAAGTTCTTTCTGGTGTCAACACAGGCATTTAGCTTACTTTTCCTCACAAGTAGAAGAAAAAGTAAAATGGGCTTAAATACTCTGTAGGCATTTCATTTTCTGCCGTTTTTCTTTCTCTCGTTTCCTTTTGTTCAACTTTCGACTTCGAAATATACACGCCGGATCTTTCTCGGTGAGTGGCGGTTAGAAAGATAATGGAACTAGTATTTGAAGTATACTTCCCTCGGGCTAAAAAAATAATATATGCGATATAGCAGCACGTTTTGGGTCTTGCTTTTCTCCCAAAATGAAAATGCACAAATTTAAACAACGTTTCGTAACATTTATATTACATCAATGGCAATAAGAAGTCAGAGAAGAAATAAAATAAAAGGGGAGCTGAATGCAGTCTTGAGTGTGACTTACCTGATTCCCTGGTCGTTATTCGTCTCTTTGTTCCTTCCCCAAAATAAATATCAGAGGAGAGCCAAGGCATGAAAACAGAGGGAAAGAGCAAGTCAGTCAAGGTCTTTTGTTCTTTCTCTTTCAATGCTTTTCAAATCTCGTTCAATGCTTTATGGAACACAAGGAAAACGTCCCAGTGCGTTTTTATAATGCCCTGTCTGTCAGTTCTTGATTTATGTCCTTTTTCAAGAAAGAGAAAAGTAAAGGCGGGCGTTGATAGCACTCCCTTCAAGGAAAACAGTCGATAGGATTTGCTCAAAAGCGCCCAGGTACGTGTAATATTATGTTGCCGCACATTATTACCCACACACAAAAATGGTGCCTTTCCTTTTCGCTGAAATCTTTTCACGCAGATGAGCAGAATATGAAATAAGTTGAAAAGGCAAGAAGAAAAATCACCTCATCATCATCACTTTTGTTTACACTTTCATTACCTTTCAATCCTTGAAGGCAAACGTAAACACATGAAGGGAGGTGGAGGCGAGGTGTGGTAATGTAAAGACAAAGTTAAGAATGCAGCGCAGCAGAAAATGTTGATCACTACATGGTACAATCATGGCCTAACTTATGTTAACTAGATGTGACCTTTTTATATGCTCCTGATTTATGCAAAAAAAGGAAAACTCGTTTTTGCTTTCTGCCCACAACTCCTAAGTGCAGAATGATAATAAGCTTATACAATAAAGCAAACAAAAATGAGTGGCAACTAACGACGCTATCAAAGCTGCAGTTCTTATGATGACAGAAAAAAGCGTGGAAGCAAAGTTTTGCTCCCAGTACCTTCGTTATTATTGCTTGTTTGTCATCTGCATTTTGCAGGAGAGGTAACCTGACAAAATTCTTGGAATATTTGCGAAGGTTAGTAAATTCAGAAAAGTCAACAAAAGAGAGCATAATGAATGCGAGAGTAAATATTTTCATGGGATGTTACTTAACATCTGCGTTGTGGCTTCAGACAAACAGCTCTTTCGTTAGGTATCCTTACATCTTAAATGTAGTCTTAGGTATGCTCGGGTAACTAGTCAACATAATTAATCTGTTACATCACCATCAGCAGTCAAAGTTAGTGATGACGTCGTTGTCGCAAATAGACGGAGACTTTGCCCTTTAGGATGCAATTGTGTATTATAAAAATGTACTTGAAAAAAGAGCCAAGAAAATGCTGCAAGATATAGAAAGAATAAATATTTTGATTCTGACATTTTAATCATATTCTTCAGTTAAGTTTTGCACTTAATATACCAAAATGATTTCATACGCTATATACAATTTTGCTATAAATTATAAACACATTAAAACCTCAAAGGTATAAACATAGTAAAAACTGATTTTATTTCCTGTCTGCCTGTCAACCTCCGACACAAAGGACGTTCTATGCTTTGGTTGTATGATGAAGTTATATATTATGAGAAAATATTTGACAATTGAATGAAATTATGTGTTACAATAATGTATCTAATTCAGTCAACTTTTCCACCTATGTAAATATACTTGTAGTACTAACAGATAATATATTACATCCTCATGATTTAGTAATTTTAAATGGTAACTGCTAAACTTCACTGTTATTTGTGTATGCAGTCGAGGAAGTCGTTAACCTCCTTCTGCTATGCCTTTAATATTTAAAAAACCGGGTTGCAATTAAGTATATTTTAATAAATATAGCATAATATTTTTTTCTGAGCAGAAAATAAAATTATGAAAGAGCAATTTGCTATAATCGATTTATGTAACACGAAACAAAATGCTCACTTTCTTAAATGTGATTGGTACTCAATGATTTCATCCACATTTTTTATACACACTCCTTAAAAAGGGGAATGGAAAAAAAGAAACTTTTTTGAACTTTTTATATCTTTAAAAATATTTTTAGCTACTTTTAGAAAAGTGTTTATTTGGTAGGTTTTGTTTGATAGTCTTTCTAGAGTTTTGGTTAGGGATGGGTAATTTAAAAAAAGAGGAGTGTGTGAAGTGTAATGCATGACTTTACTTCTTGTTCGATTCCTGTCAAGCAAAAATCGTTTCACACGATTGATTCTTTTAGCGCATGATAGCGTCATGGTTCGATGATTCGCTTGGTACTTGACACTGTACCTCACTCATTCCTCTTTTACCTCAGCCACAACACAATTGACAAATTCAAAATTTCAAGTCTCTTGTTGTGTTGTGCAGTCATTTGATGGCCAAAATATTATGAAAGATGCAGCTTGACTAATGAATGAATAGCTTATTTGGTACATTTTTATAAAATATCATATATCATTAAATGCTCCTAAGCTTCTGCTTGATTTTATAATAAATAGTAAAATCAAAAAGTGAGTAAGCACGAACTCTCACTATATCTTACCACCACCACAATGACAAAATTAAGAGGCAAATTATGTTGATAAATTTATTTACGTCCTTGCTTTTAAAAATAAAGTGTAGTATTAAAATCTACCTTCTAAATTTCTTTTAAATCTAGACTGAAGTAATTGCCAATTGTAAAGTAATTCAAATTTCCTGAACCCCAATTGTTAGGTAGTGCTACACCCTTTCAACCAAACTATTTTCACGTGATGAACCGTATCCTTCCAACTCTATTATAAAAAGGCGTTTCGCAACAAACCTTGGTGTCATTAGCACCAGAAACTTTGTTCCGGTCAGTAGCAGTCCTACAACAAGTTTAAAAAAAAGATTCAGTCAAAATGTTAACAAAATGGCAAGGTGGAAACCCCACCATCAGAAGAACATTTTCAACACCAGAAGCCACTCTAGTCATTTTAGTATTATTTTTTGGTGCGGTCGTCACGACCGTGTCTGCGATTCCTTCTTCTATTTCAACCCCCGTGCTTGCACCAACAACGTTAGGCATGCAGTCAACCGCCACCGCAACAATAGACACTTCGGGCAGAAGAGTTCCAAAACAAGTGGGATTCGCCCCTGGAGCAACTGTGGCAGGCAGTCAGACAGATCATCAGCAGTCAGGAACTCATCACCATCACGAGCACGGTCATGGTTTCATGGACCACCATGGCGGCTACGGCGGTGGCCAGGGCTATCACGGAGACGGAAAATATTTCACGTAAGTTTCCACGCTCATATTTGTATAGTTTAACCAGTTGTTTTCTTTGTCGAAAATATTTGTACCCAGCCATAAAGTATTTTTTCGAACAATTTGTTTAACCTTTACCTCTTGAAAAGTCAATCCTACGCGAAACGTAGATGTACAGATATATGGAAAATATTGAATCTTTTAAAATACTTGTAACAAAAGAACAAAAAAGAGAAAAATAGAAAAAAATTAATTTGAAAGGAATATGGATGCATATCTTGTAAAACACGGACCTGGCAAGTATGAGGCAGGTCACGTTGAAGAAACTCCAAAAGGTTGGGAAGTTCGATATGAGCGAGTAGATGGAAATACAAAACAAGGAAAGGTATGCAAAATATTGGAATCAATTTCTAGCTCATGAGTTTTCTAACAAACGATTTTCCTTTTCCTGAACCGTTTTCCAGGTATGCACACAGTCCCGCTTATGGCGAATATGAATATGGGTACAGAAGGGGGAATGATTACCATTTCCAGGAAAGGTATGAAAAATATGGACCAGGTTGGAACTTCAAGACTAAAGTAAGTTCAATACAACCGATACGTATACTAAAAAGCCCGGTCTGCCTCAATGAGACATTGCAGACAAAAGATACTAACAACGATAAGAGTTTCTACTTATTCGAAAGTGGGCGGAGAGAATTAAATCGAGTTTTTACGTTTATCGATGTACTGTAAACCTTTCCTGACTGAAACTTCTAGCAAAATTATTAACAAAAGATTTCCAAGCTCCTAGTGAATGGTTTTCATTCTTCTTTCTCTTCTCCCAAAGAACTCTACTTTATCAATCTAGAAAACGGAACTCCAGCACCGTATCAAATTCTAATTCCTCAAATGCGTAGAAAACTCATGAAATTTAATTAATACTGTATTAAAGAACTGGTCGATTTTGTAACTTAATTCTCTCGTAAATAGGTGAAATGGGGAGATAAATACGGCGGGTATGGAGAACACTACTGGGATTACAATGTAAGGACATCGTTACTTTCTCCTACGATAACTTTTTATTCTACTTGCGCAATTTAATTGCGTCGAATTTCCGTGAATTATTGCATGATTTTCAATTTTATTAATCCAGCACGCTGATTCTGGACATGGACATGACGATGGATACGGCCACGGCAGTGTGAGTATTTAAAGACAAAATTATTTTGCAAATTTTATAGAATCCTGCTGCGAATTTAATTACAATTTAATACTGATTATAAATTAAACCATTCTTGTGCTAATGTAGGGTCACTACAGTGAGCCCGTTCCAGCGTATGAAAATCAACCCGGAGCTAGCAGCGATCAGCCAACAGTCACGATGCTTCACAAAAGGCAGAGCGACAGCGGCTTAAGGAGAAGGAAAGGAAAATCGAGGTATGGAGCCAAGCGTGTAGGAGCGAAAACACAACGTTCAACGACGCCTTCAACGCCACCATCGGCGATGGGGGAGATGGAAAATGAAGAAGCAGAGACAAAGACAATGCCAATGTTGGTTCTTAATAGGCGGACTGGGCAGATCATTGACACAGAAACGGGTCGAGAGTTTTGGTTAAAGCCAAATGCACAGAAATATTAGCACTTTTGTATTAGTGGAATTGGGGGAATGTAAAAAATATCGGTAACCTTTAAGTGGGATGGGGATATCAAGTCCAGGAGAAAACGATTACTTTTGTTATGCATTTAAAATATCTTTGTTAAGTTTATGATTGATAGATAATAAAGTCAATTTGATGTTGTTGAAAAAATTACTAGTCCAAGTTGGACTGTCTATCTGAAGTTCAAAAATTTCGATTATTTACAACTATGCACATATGATACAATTTCATTTGTCGGCACGTGGGCAGTGAACATGAAGGAAAACTGACTTACCTAATTCAGGTTTTTTTTACTTTTTTCAATTTTCAAGTGAATAATGAAAACTTAAATTGGCAAAGTCAAAGAGTGCATGAAAGAAAAAGAATTCAAGCTTATATTTACCTTACTACAGTTCGAGCAATTTTACTTGTTTGAATACATAATAACTTCAAGCCAAAGCATGTGGTCAACCAACAATATCTATACAAGTTGGCATTTTCAAAATTGGGTGGGCCCAGTTGTCAAATGTCATTACTCATTAAGTCATTGAGGATAAATAAATATTCATGACCATTAAGCATACACGTGTGGTTAAGGTCAACCAGCGAGTGTCTTCGAGATCAAAATATTTACCGTTTAGGAAGGTTACCTCTGTTGCACTACTAGAAATAACTAGGAAAAAGTGAAGGTTAAATTTAAAATGCAAGATAAATACTTATTTTACTTATTTGCTTGCTTAATAGAAACTAAAAGAGAAAGAACCATACAGAAAATTCGTCGAGCGAAATGGTCAATGAGAAACACCATTACGTAGTGTTGACTATTTAATAAAGCTTCTTTAATAAACAAAGCAAAAGCGCTTGTCGTTAACAGTGCAACAACGCATAAGTTCGATGAATGTAACCAATTACTTGTGTTGCTGTTTGTTTTGTATTGGAGATCCGGTGTCAGTTTTTCTCGGAACTGTCAAACAATTAGGTAGGTCCAGGTCAAATTGTACTTTACAAAACTTTCATTTTTATTTTAGCATTTATGCAGAAACAAGTAGTTTATGATGTGAGTGGCATTTTCGGATTGTTTGTGACATTATGAATCAATAGAATGTTTGCTGCCTCGAGTCCGAATATAAAATCATATGATTTCGTCGGAATTTGCACTTTTACTGTTAATGCATATATTATTAGGTACTATTATATAATGGTTAAAGTATCATTTTGACAACTTAGGCGAACTGGGGTTTTCTGGTTTGACACCTGTCCGTCCAAACGGTTTCAATATTTTCTCAATTGTAAACAAATTTTAGCCATTCCGGATGCGAAATTGTCGGAAACAGCAATTTATGGGGAAAAACTGAGATAATCTGTGGTTAAAACTGGAAATCAGCTTTGCCGAGAAATTCTAACCACATTCAACCAACGAAAGAAAGTTTCGTTTGAGATGTTTACAAAAGACTTCGACAACGATCCGATCCTTGCTGACTTTACTGATTGGATCTTCCATTTCAACGTGTACCAAAGTTAACTGGAGGAAACCATGTTATTTATCGGGAAAGTTTTTTGTTTGGGTTAGTTATTCGGGGGAATAACACACGCAGTGCTTATCAATCAAAGCAAATTATTTTTGTTGGAACTATGCCCATTTATTCAAGTCACAACTAGAAATTGGATAAATCCCTTAGAAAGTAGCAAGAAAATTGAAGTCTAATCTGAACTTGCCACACTTCCGACTTCCGATTTTATTCTGGAGGGAATAAAATGGATTTTTTTTTCGTGGAAATACAGCCCAGGTAAGATAACTTTTAAAACGCGACCTTGCAATAAAAATATCTTTATACTGCGCAAGTAAATATTCTGCGTATTATTTTTTATTATAATAAAATTGTTTTCTCTGCGGATATTTTCAACGTGGGTTTGTTATTTGGTAAGCTAATTCTAATATCATATTCGGACTTTGATTAGTATGTAGTTAGATACTAAAGTCGCAGAAGGCATTGACAAATGTGTCAAACTATAATGTTGATGTTAAAAAAAGTTTTATTCGAAACAATTCCGTGGGCGCACATAAAACTTCTGTAAAAGTCTTTTTTAAGTTTCAATAGTTTGTTGCTCTTTTGGATTTGACAATCTTCTGAGAATCGTGCTTATGATACATAACATGCCCAGGCAGGCTGACGGCTTCTTGAAATTCTATGTTTTACCCAAGGGACAATGAATTTTGTGAGTGTAAGCCCATTTTCAGACATAGTAAGGGACAAATAGCCTTAAAACTTGCTTTAATTTCATGCGTAGAGTGTAGACTGGTGTGGTTTTAACAGGAGTCAACAGATTGGAAAATTATCTTTCTGCAACATTTTCAGCATTTTTCATTACTAAGGACTTATAGCAATGATGTTGTTGTAGATGATGATGAATATGATAAGATGTAGATGAACTAAAAACGAGTGTGCGCTATGCTGTATGCAACAGAAACGCAGCCATTTCATTTTATTTTCCTCTAATCTCTTTTGCACGACCGTTTCCACTTCGCAGCCTGCCTTTTCTGCTGCAGTGACTACCATGGGAGTAGAGCTTTCTTGATTTACCATTTTAAGACGACAATCTCGTCACGATGTTATGTAAACTCATTTCATTGAAGCAAACAAACAAACAGAGAAAACGAGAAAACTTTCTAGTAAATCTTATCTGAATTTAGGTAGGTAGCACCATCCTCTACATATGTGCTACAATACATACATAATATGCACTACCGACTCACCGAACCAACAAAATCGTTGTACTTTCCCTTCCGTAATGGAGCTCTGCAATAACAACGATAATATGATGACGATACGCTTTCTTAATTTCAAGGAGGACAATAACGAGCTGTTTTCTGGGGTAATTAGCAGACAAGAGGAAAGTATCAAGTAAGGAATCGTAATGCTGTGTAATGAGAATATATACGTAATTGCAGCAGTATGGGACCATGTTGAATGACCGTCTTTGTTTTCACATCCACCATCCACTCGCAGAGTCGTTCGCAATAATAACAGCACAAGTGCAGATCTCAATCTTTTTCTATCATCAAACTTCCCTCTTCTAGCAGCGGATACGACCGTGTTTGTGAATAGTGAGGGTATGTAATGAGAGAAAGAAAATGTCAACTTGGACTTAAATGTATAAAGGAAGGAGCCTTGTGGCCAAATCACAAACGGCAACCACTTCACTGCATCAACAATATACCATGGCAGAAGAAAATCAACACTGCAGAAAGTAGGTAATTTGAAATAAAGTCAGAGGGAGAGGAAAATAGTTCAAGAATTTTGGCGAGAGAGAGGAAGGGAAAGGAAGCGGGTCAACTAAAAAGTAAGTAAACAGTCTGTCAGGAAAAAAAGTAATGAAAGGAAAAAACAGCATCATCATCATTATTATATGATTTCGAAATAAGAGAAAGTCCACCAAATCTGACAGGGAAATCACAAAATGTATAATTGTGCTGCTCCTCACGTAATACATCAAAATGACAAACGACAACCTGCAAAGAATGCATTAAGTTATCAAATGCCATGCTATGTGCGTAGGTGTGCCTAAAAATGGAAAAATTAAATATTGCTAAAAACAATGTTACACTTGTTTGACTTATTAAAAACTAGGCTGCACTGAATTTCCCTCTGTAAACATAACGAGCCCAAACATTGAAAACCCCTGTGAAGTGAAGAGCGTTTTTGGTTAATTAAAGATGAAACAAGAAAAGTTGCGTGGAGAAGGTAACCAAAGTACGTGACCGAAAGGCTCCAGAACTTCTTTGCATATTTAATTAGTTAGCATGCATGAGATGGAGTCTTATAGAAAAAGTTGAAGGCAAAACTGCCATTGAAAGTGTTCTCCTTGAGATGCTCATAAAGTATATGAATATGATAATATTTAAATATTATTTTAATGTGGCAATATTTAAATAATTCAGACACGAATCATCAATTATATTTTATCAGCTTTTTAAATATTTGTATTTATTTGTAATAATAATAACCCTTACTCGCTCCACACAATTTATAATTATGGTAAACGTAGTATATACACATTGTACGTACACATTGTAGACATACATTATTATAATATTAATACCATTAGAATTATAATAATGTTTATAGATAATTTAATATAATTTAATATCAATAACAATTACATACAATATTTGCGTAAGTTATAGTAATTATGACTATAATATATAATTACTTGCAGTACAATAATTTAATTAGGAGTGGGCTTGCTTAATTTGAATATTGTAGCGACAATTAATAACAAAACAATTCTTGATAATTATTTACATCCTACTAATAATTAATTATGCATACTGATGCTCCATAATTCCATTGCAGTAAAATACATAAAAGATGATGGTGGTATTAACTATTAACCTTTAATAATGCTTCCCTTCCACTTACAATCACACAAAATTTATCCTGCATGACACAAAATTCATCAACCGTCATGCTTGAGACGTATTAATTTTAACTTTAATACGCAGACGCTTACTTATCAAAATTGTACAATTCCCTGTCGTAAGCAGTAGTTAAATATAGAATAGTAGCAGTTCGTCCTGTATTAGAGTAGAACAGACATCAAATTAATTTTGCTTTTTATTACGCTAAACCTTCTTGTCTCGATTTCTGTCTACAGCCTTTGTGACTGCAACCTTTTTTCCTCTTTATTTCCTTAGATCATTTGCAATGCTCTTTTACGTTATGGTTGGGTAACTTTTTATGAAACTTGAAAGTCTTTATGAGACTATTGTAAATGTTGAAAGTTCATTTCGTCAATTTGCAAGTAGCAGTGCTTTTAGAGAACGCTGATTCCTAATAATAAATAATAATAGCTACATATATTAAATACTTGCTAGTCTTACATTTTGCAATCTGTTAAAATACTTGCGATGCCATAGACATTCATTCATTCGTTTTCAACTTGTCACATCCATTCCACGGAGTAAGTAGCTCTTACCATGTAATAAACGTACATTATTTAATCGTTTAATAATAATAGGTAACTTTCTATGATTTAGTTATTCAAGCGAATTCAATATTCGCCTTTTGTAAAAATCGATTTAAAGATTTTTTACCTGACTAACAATAAATAAACAGATATTGTGTACACATGAACCATCATTACTTACGAAATACGAAATATAAATCTATGAAATGTACTATAAACTCCTTATTCAAGAAAAAGATTATCCTTACAATTTGATTGTTCAAAACTCGAGTTCCCGTTTTATTTGCGTGACTTGCTGCTGTAAAGATTTGCATCAGAGATTTCGTAGCAATTCAACAGAATTTTACTTAACAAATAGCAACGATTATAAATCTCAAACGGAAATAAAAACGCTTAGTAGAGAAGGAGCCATCCTTTCTATTAATATCCCACCATGAATTACGAATCAGGTGAGTGATATTTTTCAACGTTAAACTGAGAAATTAATTATTTTGACCTGCTTTCTTACACTCTAGATAAAAGAGAAAATGCAAATAACCTTAAATAATGAAACACTTGCTACTTTCTTGAATCGCCGATTGCCATCTGTGTTGGCTAGCATAAAAAATGAATTTTAAAATTGCTGCGGACGAAACCTCTGCAGAAATGAAACTGCAGATCTCATCATAATCACTTTCGTAAACGAGGTTTCTTCGATTTTCTTAATATGATAAAGTGCGTAATTAGTTATGTTTAAATGTACATTATTATTACTATTGTGTTTGAATGAGGTGAGTAAAACATTGTATAGCCGTCATGCCCGGCCCTTTACACCTAAGTTAAGCTACTTTCCCTATTCACTCCTAATGGAGAAACAAAAAATGGCTTACACGGTGAAATTTATACTGTGCACTACGCATTGTAACATGATTATTCTTCATATGAAGCGGAGCCTTTTTAGGTACGTTATTAAAAACCGTATATTACATTCTATGTGCACATTTATATTCCTATCAGTAGCAGAGAACAAACCTTTGTTGGGGAGAAAAAGGCAAACGAGAAAATTAACATGTAAATAACTACACACGTAGATGCTTTCCCTTTTGAACACTCTTTTCTCTGCTTTCTTCGGAATGCGTATGTAAAAGCTACGAAGAAGGCATACTTTTTTTCTTTGGTGCGGCAACATTTTCCCTTCTCACTTTCTTCCTCATCTTCTTACACTGAAGGGGCAGCGTATTCATACATTTTAACTAACTTACTTGACTTTCATTTTCTCAATCTTTTTCTCACATCTATCTTGTTCCACTGCCTCCTCTTCAGCTTCTTCCTTTTCTCCACGCGCCCACCACTCAGGAGCTGCTATTCATTGGTAGTTAGGTATTGCGTTCTCTAATAGACATCATATACAGAATATGCATACATAGCCCATTTATATGCCCCATTTGGCAATGATAATGAAGAGGAAGGTAGGTTTACATTTATTATGTTTTTATGCAAGTGTAAGTATTTATGTACTGCTCTTCAAATAAGTTACTTACTTTTTAGCAGTATTTACTATTACAATATTGCCTGTATAGCTTTGGATTTCTTATTGCGATGGGAAAGTGTTCTTTTCTGTGTGAGAGAACGAGGGAAAGAGAGATAAATAAAATAGATCGTTTCTGTAATTAAAACTCAGTCCGATGTTATATAAATTGTATGTACTTATTTTGTTACCCAGAGTTGTTATAATGTTGTGTAGTATAGTTAATTCAGACCCTACGCAGTTAACTGTGCTTAACGTACATTTAATAATGCTTAAAACGTTTATTTTAAAAATAAAAACACTTACAATTACGTGTGTGCAAGTTTCTTCTCTATGAGACGATACGGTTACGGTACGATACATATCTGTCCTTCGTCGTCTTCCCCTATTTTCTTCGCGATTTATGTACTCACTTTACGCAAAAACTTGTTATTATTATACAGCAATTTACTGGTTTTTAAAAGAACCGAATTAAACGGCTCTCTTCTGTGAATGTTATAAACTGTTTCAGCTACTCCTCTCTTCTTGTTATATTAGGTATATTATATTAAAGTACTAATAAAGTTGTACAACAACAATAACAACAAGAGCAAGACAGTAATAAAAATGAAACAAGACTATTACTCTCTTGTACATTTAGATTTTACATAAACGTTAGCTATGTAATCTTAGGTATATGTAGATGGAGTTCATTTATGTGTTGTGTTGTGCTTTACCAACGCACCAGTTTTGAGACGAGCTACAAAGAGTCAATTTACATAAAAAGAGTCCTCTTCCACTTGAACATAACATATTACTTTCACTTCCTTTTCTCTCTTTTTGAAACAAACACTTTCAGACAAAGTTTTTAATACAGACGCGTTTCCGATTTCGTCGCCCTTTTTCACATAGTCAATCATGTTAATTTATTAGACTTGTCCGTACTGTGTTTTTTGTTTAAAATTTAATGTGATGTAAAATGATCGTAGTGTACCGTTAAAAGTATGAGTGTATTTATCAAAACATTATGCTGTCGTTAGGCTATGTTAATGTAATGCGTATTTTTATTCTCTTTCAGTAATCGTTTTTCAAAAGTATTTGCTTAAACTTATGTTTTATGTACTGTGATGACANGGCTATGTTAATGTAATGCGTATTTTTATTCTCTTTCAGTAATCGTTTTTCAAAAGTATTTGCTTAAACTTATGTTTTATGTACTGTGATGACATGTCATCGAATAAAATAAAAATGAAGCCCTAAAACTTTTTCCGACAGATTTCCTTCTAGCAGTTGTACAAAATACAAAATACTTCCCAAATTTCATGAAATTTAACTCGCATTTTAAATGAGGTAGAATGAATGAAGATCACTACAACGCTATCTCAACGACCAAATTGAAAGTTTGAGTGTCTGTCAATTTTCTTTGCTGCGAAATTTTCTACTTTCACCTGAAACAAGAAAACTACCAAATTATGAATGAACTGTCTACAGCATTATTTGTTATTTACAAAAGATAAAAACAAACCAATTTTATTCTTTGCTGTGGAATTTTCTACTTTCACCTGAAACAAGAAAACTACCAAATTATGAATGAACTGTCTACAGCATTATTTGTTATTTACAAAAGATAAAAACAAACCAATTTTTATCTACAGTAGCTAAAAGCATATAAAACCACTCTAAGATCACAATTATGGGAAACACTTAAACCATAGTGCGTATGTGTATGTATAGCCTACACCAGCTAAAAGTTATGCTAACTTGATCATAGTTATTTGTAGATAGCATACGTCACATCTTATGTAAATGTAATTTAGATACTAGCTTTTAGTAAAAATCAACCGTCGTATGACGCTGACTATTCAGAAAACGTTATTTTATCATATTTTTGTCAAAACTAAGTAATTCCGCAATGTGGGAAAATATTATTCTGTAGCTTTAGAAAATATCGTTTATGAGTTGCTTCGCAGCCTCGTAGAGAAGGGAAATGTGCATATAATTTGTTACATATGCAATACCTCGGGAAGAGTTATCCATAATGTACACAATAATATTCGTATTATTTAACTAATCGAAAAATTGTTATTACATATAAAAACTGTGCACCTACTTAACAAATCGAGATTCTCTTGAAAGAAAGCGCTTTGTCTCTTTTTCATCCTTAACTGTAAATTTCTTATAAATATTTATTTTATGTACACATTTCCTGTTATACCTTGTTATAATACGAGAATCTTATAACGACGATTGTATACTTTGTATTTAGATTCTATGGGAGAGAGATTCAATGAACAATGCGAAAGAATAAACCAAAAGTTCAATGACACACTCATAACTGTAATAAAACTAACCCTGCTCTTATTTGGAGAGCCGCAGTTAATTTACATTTTTGAATAGCCATACTAAAAGTTGAATTGAGTAATGCAGAAACGTTACTTGACACGCGCTATTCATCTGATGATACTTCAGAATCTCGTTGAGCGCTCAGAAGTGGAACATGAAATGTAGCACGTTTCACGTAAAGGGTATTATTCTGATTGAGCTGTATTAGCTTTCATTCGTAGAGTTTGATGAGCTGCAAGAGTGGGGGAGAACAAACGGCGAGTCCTTGGATGGGAACAGCTGAACACCTGAAATTAAAACCAAAAGAGTAATTCATGTTATTTGAACCGAGATTTTCAGAATTTGCATATTGCGATAATTTCATCTTATAAATGCAGGACCACATTCTGCAGTAACACGTATTTATGTTTGCATTTTTAGCGAGATGTTCACTAAATTAGTTTTAATGAGTGGTTTCAATAACCTCTGTTATAATGCCATGTTTTGATGTTTTTTGCAACATTCATTTAGAAATGTGTTGTATAACGCTTTAATATTGTATAATGTCTAGACAGACTTCATAACACTGTTTCGTGTGGTTCCACTCCAGGAAAAATAATTAAACTGCCTCTTTTCAAAATTTTAGAGTGATGTGTCTGCATTTCATCATGTCCATGTCAAAATACTACAAATCACCAACTTTTCATCGTCTTCATAATTAGTTTAGAATCTTAAAATTATAATAATTATAGCCATATTTACATCCACATCGTGCTCAGACACACGTCTGGAGCAGGTAGTATTTCGTTTCAAAACTTTGTTGTTTTTGTCCTGCAATGGGTATCTTGTGATAAAACAAAACCGAGCTTAAACGAGAGAGTAACTCTGAGCTGCTTAAAAGGAGCAATCTTATCATTGGAACTTGGAACTGTTTGCCTGTGGTTTGTGAAATGTGGTTTTGAAAACAAATTACCTACAACACAAAGTTATGAGGTTCTTCAAAGAAAATCCCCACGGAATGCATACCTCCCAGCAAAATTATTTAAAATGCTGAAAGTACAGCTTTCTCAGAATTTCTTATATAATATGCATACGTATTTGCTTTCACGGTGCAAGCGGAAGAGTTCAAGTTATAGGTAGGTACGTGCCCTTTTAGTTTCTTGTAATTGATTTTCACCTTACTCCAGCGTATCAATCACTGTCTTGTACAGAAAGAGACAGCCCGACAGCTTTTAAAGGGGTTGAAAGTAAATCATGTACCGGGCACAGTGTGTCTACACATTCAATGACTGCCTGCCTAAGGACTGAGGTGCACGATGTGTAGAACCGCACCACCTTCATTACCGACTCTCCTTAACGTGAAGAAATGATTGAAGCAAGGTGGCAGCCGATCCAACAACTCACTACCACCCAGAACGAAATGCAACTTTTTCATGGCGGTGAATGAACGTGTTAAGTAAAATGCCTACCTAAAAACATGCTATCGTAGGTGGCAAAGTCTGAGTTTTTCAACTTTTTGATTCATTTACTAACACACTGAATAAAAATGGCTTGACAATGGATTGGACCTCCCAAAAACTCCATTTTTGCTTATTTGTTCATATAGATTTCTTCGGAACAGAAAAGGAAACGTTTGCAAAAAAGTCATGTTACATTGTAAAAATAGCACCATTTTTAGATTCATGGCGTGACATTTTATATAACTTATTGCGTGTCATGATAAGCTGCACGTTTCATTTGTTATTTTACTTTTACCGACATGCAACCCGGATTACGCAAGCTAAACTAATATAGGCCAACGAGACATTCAGACATTTGTGAATCACTGTAATGTCTACCCTCAAAGAGCAGTA
The DNA here is from genome assembly GCA_021029165.1 of Cyphoderus albinus. Classification (NCBI taxonomy): domain Eukaryota; kingdom Metazoa; phylum Arthropoda; class Collembola; order Entomobryomorpha; family Paronellidae; genus Cyphoderus; species Cyphoderus albinus. The sequence continues at coordinate 19,669 of VYYJ01001854.1, forward strand.
ATTCCCAGAGTGAATTTCATTTTCTTCAATCAAGCCAAATTCTCAAACACCATTTTTCTACTTTAGGTCACTTTGATGAAGGTCACTGATCTTATGACAAAATACAGCAACTTCATTTTTACTTACAGTACCATACACAGAAAAAGTACGTCAGCATAGTTTTTACAGTCATTCAAACTTTTGAATAAAAAGGTGAAATTTGACGCGATGATTACGCCTTTTTTCCATTTGACACGCCACATAAAATCAAATGGGCAATGAAGGAGGAACAAAGCGGTGAACTGAGTCAATCACCTTGTTCGTTTTTCAGAGTGGGACATAAAATTCTACATTTCCAACGGCAATGTCTCACAGACTGAACCAGACAAATCCGGACTTTTCTAAAAATTATTAAATGTTAAGATGACACACAAGGCTGCAAGCCTTGTTTCATTTTATGAAATTGTGTCATTTTTATTTCACTGACATTTTCCTTGTTCATAATTTTTCCAGAAATTATATAAATATTAACGCACGTGTCAAAACCCAACCCACCAAAGTTTTTATAAATAGAACCAAAATTCAGTTTTTATAAACTCGGGAAACAGTGAAGTGCCTAAAATACAGGCAATCAATACCGACATGCATCCCTTTACCTGGTGTGACTGGAAAACATAAAAGATCATGATCTTCAAATATTATTGACTCTTCCCTTTTCCCGTACTTTTTATTCATGATTTTTTCCTCATCGCAAACTTCCACCCGAAGCAGCAGACACTGACGGCTTCCACCACCAGAAAAAATACTGGCCGGAAATTGAATTTTTGTCTCTGAAGGAATTTATACCTTCACAAACTCTTTTCTTTTCCCCTCTGCCTCTCACTTCAATAGAGGAAAATAGAAAAAGTGCTTGATTGAAAAATGCGTGGGAAATGTAGCCTTTAGTCCCAGGTAACACTCAATGAAAAATGACTGAATAGATTGTAGAGAGAAAGAAAAAACTCCATCCAAGTGACTTTTATATGTGTCTGTATAACCCAATCAGCTTATAGTTAGTTGATTATAGACAGTTTCCATCTAGTAATACTGTACTGTACGGTGTTTATATACTTTTCTGTTATTTTCAGTAAAACTTCGCTCAACTTAAAACCAGATTCTTAGAGTGGAATGGTTGGCTCAATCATGGGAGCTGTTGCTTTCCATTTATATCAGTTTTCATCCATCATAAAGAGAAACTTTTTCTTTTCCTTCCTACATTTGATTTACCATCCGCTTCAATTTCATATCGTAGTTACTCGTTTTTCTCTTTTCCTTCCTTTCAAGGTTGATAGATTGTCACAAAAATACATTTAAACACTAACTAACAATTATCTAATTCTACAATTTCCACTTAGCACAGGACGTGCATAAAAAATTGAAATTACATCTTCTTGTAAAGATTAGTCGAATCTTGTTGGAAAGTGGGTGCATGATGAATGATGAATTGCTCTTAATTGTTCTCAAAGAACGACACGAACCTGATAGGATAATTTTACGTCAAGGTTGATTCTTAGTTACTATCATGCGAACTATGAGGAGTGTGCCAGTCACATGAAATAAAAATCCATTAAAATTGCTTTTGTTTGACTTCCGTTGGATTAATTTGCATGCTCGTGTTTTCGAAATTTGCCTTGGCCAGCTGCAATTAAAAGCTTAACGAATGACCAATATCGTGCATTCATTCACGGTTAAACAAACTACACAAAAATGATTCATCATTTTCACCGTGATGAACAGTTCTGGATGGGCTATAGGCGTGTTAAGTCAATTTAGGTTGAATAAACAGGGGGAGTCGCCACCACCAGACGTAAAGGATCAGATAATTTTAGACAAGCCTGACATTTGACACTTTGTAAGTGACACTACACTTTGTTCATTATACAAAGTAGGTTGATTGGCGGTTTTGTTACTCTGCTGAATTTGCTTAACTTTTCCTTTTTGTTCCATCATTTGCACAAGAAGACATTGAAAATTTGGTGGTTGGGTGACTGGAACCGTACTCGGTTGAGTGATTGACGTAAAAGGAGCGCCAAATCCACACAAAAGTTAATGGAAATGGAGGTCATGTTAGTCAAACTAAATATAAGCTGTTGTTTCTCACATTTATCTGAGTACTGACCATACAATAGAATAAAAATATGACGTAAAATTCCCATTTATACTCTTTTGTAGTCTGATCATCCGTAATATGCAATGTCTCATCCACACATATTCTGATCACATCATGCTCAATCTAAATTAAACCAGGTTGTAATTGTCTTGTGTCCACATCAAATAAAATTGAAAACCAAATACAAATACAGACCAATCAATTAAAAGTGAATAGCGCACTTCATGCAAAAACGAGGTATACGTAAATAAAAGTTTCACAATATTTCATACCTGCGCTATGGTTCACTATCCGGCCGTTCATACGGCACACAATTGACACAATGCTATTTATTATCATAAAAGTTTACATGTAAATCTAGTAAGGCAATATTCTCGTAAAATAAAGTTTTTCAAAACAGGTTATATATATGTATATGTGCATGGACCCAAATGAGCTTTTTGTTTGGACTTTCTGCTTTGAAACGTAGCGTAAATAGGGTTTGCTGATAACCTAAGGAGATGAAAGAAAAACCATGTTCAAATAATTTGATTTATTTTTATTCTGTCTCTTTTGTTTTAAGAGGTATACGTAAATAAAAGTTTCACAATATTTCATACCTGCGCTATAGTTCACTATCCGGCCGTTCATACGACACACAATTGACACAATGCTATTTATTATCATAAAAGTTTACATGTAAACCTAGTAAAGGCAATATCCTCGTAAAATAAAGTTTTTCAAAACAGGTTATATATATTATATGTATATGTGCATGGACCCAAATGAGCTTTTGTTTTCACTTTCTGCTTTGAAACGTAGCATAAATGGGGTTTGCTGATAACCTAAGGAGATGAAAGAAAAACCATGTTCAAATAATTTGATTTATTTTTATTCTGTCTCTTTTGTTTTATTATTGTCATAAGTTTTTTTGTGCCCTAAAAAGTGCAGTTCATTTCAAAGGCTATATTTAGCTAGAAACGTTTCTTTTATTTCTATTTTAAATTTTTTCTGCATTTTCCGTTGTTGATGCAAATGAGAAAACACGAGACAGACAAAACAACACAAAATAATAAACAAGCGAGTATAAAATCCCAGTTCATTGGCACCGCGGACCTAGCTGTACAGTGCGGGAAGACATAACTGACAAAACAAGGATAACAGTTAATGACGATAACCCTAAAAACGAGATACATTACGCGTCGGTAAAAGAAAGCTGAGGAAAGTGTGATGGTGATCATCCCTTTTCCTTGATGTGTTCATGTCTCATCTCGTCTCATCCTTTGCTCAACTTCCTGTTCCGTTCCAAATTTAAGTGTCTGCATGCATACACCATGTTTATTATGACTGACTGTGTGTTGACGTAAAACTTTTCATAATAATAATAATCCTTTCAGATGATGTGAACATGACATCTTCTCTTGTACTTTTAGATTATAATGATGACGTCGATGATTACGGTCACGATTCATGATTATATGATAAGTCGCCTTAAGACACGCAAAAAAAGGCAAAAAGAACCGTCGGTCGGTTCGGTATATGAACAGTGGGAGGAAACAATGAAAAAAATTGTTTAGTCTCGTTCGTTGCCGTTGCGTTGCTTTTCTGCTGTCCTTTGCCAGCGTTGAAAAATATTTTTTCAAGATAAATAATATGTAAACAAGGAAAAGTGCGCGTATCTAAAAAACTGGGCCATATGCCTACTTTCATTCATCTATCTTGTTGCGAGAAAAGATGATGCTTTCTTTCTCCAACTCAACTCCTTTTTTCATTTCATTGTAAAATGCCACGAAAGAGATTATCTTTCGTTGTCTACTTTGCAGAAAACACATTCCGTTTTAATGGAAGAGAGTGTAAGTGAAAGTGAAAAGACGCATGCAAAACTCCACATGTAGGCCATGCATACAAGAAAATCTGCTTACATTTTCCCGTAAGTCGTGCGCATATTTCTTGATTTGGTTCGTTTCGTTTCCTTTTGCATCTGTGCCTCTGTCTGTATTATAAAAGTTTGCTTTTCAATGTGTGTAGCAGCAGCGAAGCGTAATCGAAAACTGGGAAAATTATCAGCATTATTTAGTATAGTGTGAATTATGGAGATAAAAATTCAGGGAAATGTACATAATGTACGTATATTAAGTACGTTATTTAATATTTATCTTTCCGATACGCACTAAAGAGATCCATCCACACAACATGCGTTTCACAATATTAAATATTGTAGCAATTCCTTAAAAGACTTTTACGGGATTTACTGCTTTACTTTTCCCAGTATAAAAGTGGAGAAAAAGGCTTTCCCTCACTTTCTCTATATGAGCCCGACATGGTTTCCTTTCGAAGTTGGATGCTGGCCCTGTCTAAAAGTTTTTTTCTTCTTCTGTAAACTTAACTTTCATTTCAGCAGAACAGCTTCCGTAGTTATAATAATAAAAACCTAAAAAAGTCTCAGTCACCCAGAGAATACAAGCGACATTCGAATTCCTCCTTCATATAATTTTTGATTCTCTATACAGAACTTTATCTGCCGGCCGCAACACCAAAAGACCGTCACCAGGCCACTCCTCCACAGCGAAACAAAAAATTAACAAACTTCAGCTTTCCCCTCTTTCCCCCCAAAACTCATTCTTCTGACTTGGAAAATTCCGCATCACTTTATGCACCATTATAAACGGATTAAGCGGATTTCATCAACAACATTTTTTGTTTGGCTTCGTTTGGTAAGTAAAAATAGTTGCTATCTTGTAGTGTGCGTAGGCTCAGTTATTTTCTCATTGTTGTGGCTTCATGCTGTAGCAGAAACCAGTAAACTAATGACACAATAACACACAATAAAATAACCTCTTCGTTTGCAAGTAAAGGGAAATTTCTTTAGGTATCCAAGCCAAGCTAACCCAAAAGCACTAAATATAAATAAAATATAAGCACGTCTTTCGTCTTGTGTGGGAGCTGCTTTCCCACGCTGAGTGTGCTATTAATAATCCTTCACTTTTCTCCAACTTACTGTCTGAATTTAGCTTCTTCGAGTGCTCTGCTGCTCACTTATTTTGATCAAAGGAACAATTTTTTCTGGCTTTGTGCGTGGAGGTTGAATTCTTACGTGCTATTTTCTTGCCTATTATTAATATGTATGTTTCAACCGGATAGAGAAAAACAGAAGACAAAAAGAGTGAGAACAGCAACAAAGTAACTTTTAATTTATGATTTTCATTATTCTCCAATAAATCACTGGAGAAAGGTGGAGAAATATATTATATCAAAGCCAACAACAACACTGAGTTTTGCAGCCCTTCTAAAGTCATCCGAAAGCAAAAGCAGGCGAACGAGGAAGTAACACGGAAAAGTGTTGTAGTAGGCATTTTACTAGGTATTTATTTATTTAAACAATAGAAGACTTGTTTTCTTGTAAAGTTGTTCAGGCTGTGGTCGCATGATGACTTTGGCTTCATTCTTAGTTTCCTTGTTGTGTTTATTTTCTTTCTATTTCCTCTCCTAATGCCTTAGTTTCAAACTAAAAATCCACTTACATTTGGACAGACCAACCAATAATAAATGCACTGTTGCTTTTTATTTTCCCTTTTGTGAGAACCCTCAAGAGGCAGTGCACACTCACGCATCTCAAGAAGTCGTACAAATAATATTACCTTTTTTCTTCACCACCGTCATCGCCTACTTTGCGAACATGAACTGTTAACAAATACATCATCTGACAAGCTAAAGGCATAAAACATTTGTTTAAATTTGACTTTGACTGACTAACGCACAACGAAGAAAAAAAGGAAAAATCTCTAATGGAAGTGGGAGAGAAAAAAGTTAGAGCAATAACAGTAATAAATGCGAAAAAGATTTTATTTTGGCTATATAAGCAAAATAATAATGTAGGAAGGGCCACAACAACGCACAATACAAATTCGGGGTAGATGGGAAAGAAAATTGCTTCTTTGTTTTCTCTTTCCAGTTTGCTTGCTCTCCCACTAGGCTTTCATGTTTCTAAGTTTGTAATATTTTTCTGCTATTTTTAAAAAAAGGAGAGAAGTCGCGTGTGTTCCAACTCACATATTTCATCATCATCATCAGATATAATAATGATCTACATCATCTACACATCGTGAAAAAATACTTTATGCATATTACTCTGTTCCTAAACACATACATATACATGGGTGAAGTGTAACCCGACATGGCCGATATATTTTCTTAACCGCGAAACCCGCGTAGACCACCTCAGTGTAGAAGTAAAGTGGGTGGAGGAATGTACACGTACATTATGAGATAGTGCAATGACCACCTACTACGTCTCCACCTTACCAACCTACCAACCCTCTTTCTCTTTTGAAATGTAATCCTTGAAAATAAGAAGGAAAAAGTGAGCGCTCCACTTCTACTTTCTTGCCATGTGCCATAGACACACAACTCGCAACTCGCAAGACTATCCGCTGGAGCAATATAAGTTTTTACAACTTCTCCCTCCGCGCATCCACTAACACAGAAACGAAAAAAACGTGCTATGTTCTGCATAACAGATTGTAAAATAATGTA
>VYYJ01001855.1:0-26290 GCA_021029165.1 Cyphoderus albinus
CTTTAGTTATTATTATACAATGACATACTTGGAGTTGTATCAACTTCTTCAAGTATCTGATAATGTCCTCTGGTGAACAGTCGCACATACATTTGTTCAATGTCTATGTCCCCCTAAACTAAAAAAAATAGACTTCCGTGCGTCCATCTCCCATTTATTTCTTCTGACGAAAAGTAGACGAAGATAAATGAATTCTGAGCATTGGGTGCAAACAAGAAAAAATCGCCTCGTCATTCTACTATTTATTGTATACGATCTTTCGAATCATTTCTTCACCAGACAAAATTTTCTGCTTGCTTTCCCTTTTTCCAAGGGAAAGTGTTTATGGTAATCGCTTAAGAATAATTTTTAGTGGTACGAAAATGATAGATGATGCGTTATTCACTTTGAAAAATTGAGTGACTCTTAACAAAAATAGGGGTAGAAAAGTGCATACCTGAACTACTATTGCTTGTACTCCGACTTTTCGAGTGGTGATGATGGTGCTCGGATGATGACACTGGAGATGCTGATGTGTCCAAACTGCCCAGTCGGTCATCTGGAGACAATGGATGCACGTGGGCCTGCAGCCCCGCATTGTTATTAAGATTCTGATGTATCGAGTGGCTCTGATGGTGGCTGCTGTGATGACTGTGATGATGGCTATGGTGCGGGGAGTGTTGGTGGTGATGGTGATGTGTAAGATGATTTAAGTCCACCAGCAGGGCATGCTCCACAACGCCTCGAACTGATGACACCGAAGATACTGAACCATTATTGCTCGCTGTTCCGCCGTTGTTGCTGCTGTTATTCTGCGAGCCTCCACCTGAGGATGAAGTGGCACTATTGCTACTACTATTGTTATTATTGCTAGTTGTGTTGTTGGTATTTCCATTTCCGCCTTGATTTGTAGGAAGAGCACCACCGCCGCCGCCACTGAAATTAACACCCATTCCCATCCCAGCAACGCCCATGCCGGGTAATGCAGTGAAACTCGCACTGAAGTAATTCCTGCTCGTTTCCCTTGCCTCTGCATTCAAAACTGCCTTTGCCTTCTCTACGGACTGTTTTAACTGCTCAAACGTGGACATACCGGTGCAACCGGAGAGTGCGGGAAGTCGGTACGTGCAACCGGAAGCCCAATCGTTACCGTTGCACTCTTCTGCTTTGATTCCAAATGGATTCATTGCTGTTATAAAGGTAATTTGATTTTGCTTACATTACACCCTCTGGTTTGATGATTCAGCTCAGTTGCATGCTTTATTTTATTCTAAGTGGTATTTAAAGCAGATGCTAGTCTTTATCGTATTAGGTTATGGAGAAAGTGACAATTGTCAAAAAATAACGAGGTTAAAAAGTGAAAAGTCATTACATGTGTAGGTCGAAAACGACATACCAACACTAGAGGACATAGATCCGGTGACCCCTGTCATTCCACCTCCAGTGGACATCCGTTTCAAGTCTAAAGCTGTCTGATAGGAGCACGACGTGTCATACATTTGAAGTGTGTTCCCCGTCGCAGCTACCATCGCACTGGCCGTCGACATCCCATCGACGGAGTTTGTCCTCCACTAGACTCAAGCGAAGTAGCTAATATGTGTAAGAGTTGTCGTTACAATTGAGTTTGGGCAAATTCCAAAAATTGAGGTTTTCTACTTAAAGAAATTCCTAGTCTGCAATAAATTCTCAATTTGCCCCAAGGTTTTCTTTCTTCTGTAAAAACAGTAAATTCGCTTTTTATTATTAGCATGCAATGTAATCCAGATACACCCATTCTCAGTATTACTCTCAACCTATCTTTTAATTTTTATAATGTTTCTAACATTTCATATTTTGCCACACCATGACTGATAATCGGAATCACAAATGCAAGTTCAGTTTTATTTTAAAGGGAAGTGGAGCATGCACGTATTATTCTTCACTGTATAAACGTTACTAAGAAGGGGGAATGTTTTTATCTGAAACAAGATCATTACGATATATTTTGATAAACCTTATTCAACTCTCGTTCATAATGCAAAAGCTCGCATGAACGTATTTACCTGTGCCCCTTGCTTTCCCTAATTCATGTAGGCCAGTAGCAGTGCAATTTGTCTCTATCATGAGTACAAGCAATAATATTCACTGACAAGAACATAAAGTCAAATCAAAAACGCGACTGTGGATGTAAGAACAAACATGCAACGGAGAAACGAACCTCTTGCATTCTCTACTACGTTAATATAAGCTCAATGATTTCTCTTACGTTTGTGTTATTGCGTAGTAGCTAAGATATTACAATATTATTATTATAATTCTTGCACCCGCACACTCTAGCTTGTTTCGTAATAAAATCGGTAAGGTATTTGTAAAACTTCAGGGTTACATTTTTGTGTTGATTTGACACGAAAAGTGGTAAAGCATGCGAGAATCTTTCCCTTCCATTTTTCTTTTCTCCCTGATCATGATTGTGTTCTGATAGTTGTACATTGTATTGAATGTAAAAATGCAATTTCCATCTGCTTTCTTCTATAGAGATATTTTAATAACAGGCACAAATGTTGTCTTTCCCCTTGTTAAAAGGGCAAATTTGAAACCCTACGTAAGTAGGTCCATGAATAATAAAACTTAAATAGAGGCAGAATTTGCTTAAAGTGGAATGATGATATACGCGTAAACCTACAATTTGCTTTATGTTACAGATTTTTGCGAACTTTTCCACCCAAGACATTTTTATTTTTATGTACAACAATGAGTGGTAGTTTGAGTAATGATATTCAATAACAGGGTGACAATAAAAGAAGGAAAACCACGTTTGCTTTCAAATTACACGGTTCAATTTTTGGAGCTAGTGTAATCATTTAACGATTTACCCTGTTCACTTTAAAATCACTAGCAGTTATTAGTACAAATTTTTTCCTGTATAAATGTTTCCTGCTTTTTGGAGAGCTACGCACTCGAGAAAAAGAGAGAAACAAGAAATGTCATTAGTGTTGCTGCACGGTATCTTTATGGTGGAGTCACCATGTTATTACTAATCAGACACAGAATGTGCTTATTAGAGTTTTGCTTTGTCGTTTAGTTGTTTATACCTTTATGACACAATGCTTTCCATAATAAGAATTGCATGAACTAGCAGTGGGATTAAAGCTAAAACGAAGGTAATTAGTAGTTTACATACGGGGAAATAATATTCGACACCACGGTTCCATAACGTTTAAGCACTCACTGAGTCAAGAAAAACAAAATGTAAATCATGTTCACTTATGTACACCTTCCAAAAATTGCTCGCACAAGCCAACTAACATTACGACTTAAATATCAACTGTCTCCCTGTTATTTGCTACCATAAAAAGCAATAAAAATCGTACTGGTGTGTATTTGTACAGGCTCTCTGCCGCCATTTCACCTCGTCTCTAGTTATTACTATTTTGTGAAACAGCTCAGAAACAATTTTCATTGCCCTTTTCGCAGTTACGACCGTTTTAACTGCTTAAAAATAAAAATGTCAACGACGAAAAACGTTGTAAATATGTTAGCTAGTTAAAATAGTAACTTTGATTTCCAGAGGAAAATATTTTTGTAGAAGGACATTTGGTTACAATTTACAATAGCAGAAAGGATACATAAAATAATATGGAGGTAAAGTGCCTGTTTAAGTAGATCATTCAAGGTACCTAAAGCCTAATATGGGTAAAAATGCATTTTCAATAACAAACATCTTCAAAAAACGTGTAACAAGACAGGAGAAGCAGTAGGCGCGTCAAAAAGAATGAAAGCAAAAAGGACGGTGTAGCCTTCCGAAAGGATTTCCTGCCCTCTTCCTGCCCCAAATATATATGTCCGTACCTACTTACAAATTATGCATTTTCCATTAGTATCACGCTTAGACGTTCTTTGTAGCTGTAGGCTGATTTCCAATGTACAACAAAGGTAGAGCATGAAATTATACCGACATCACCCATTTCACTCATGACGTGTGAAAAAAACGTATTTTAAAAGAAATATTTTCATACTGATCTCATCTTTTCTCATCTCGTACGAGCAACAGTCAACCAAAGGTATAATAATAATAATTTGGTGGTAAACAAGTGAATTTTCTTGCTCTTATTAAGAAATATGAATGCATAGTGAAGAGAGGAGAGAGAGAGAGGGCAAGAGAAAGTATGCGAGTGAAATTATATCGTCATGATGGCAATCATTGATATTATAGGCATCTAGAGCTTTTCCTGGTCGGAAGGCTTGTGCTTCCGCTTACATGGGAATTTTCGGTGCGGCGTCCACGGAAATAGCCGTCGGGTTAAACAGCACGCACTCCAAGAGTTATTTGCTTTTCTCCTCTTTTTCTCTCGCCTTTTCCGTCTTTTCTTTCCTCCTTTTAAAAAGCCAAATCTATTACCTACTCACCTACTTTCCACATTTTCTACTCATGACTTTGACAATGGTACGTAATAATTAATTTTAGACTTTATCATGTGAATTGGCAAGGAATTATGCACCTCAGACTTATTTTTGATTTTATTATAAACCAAACAACTTGAGCCATTTAAAAATTTATGATCTACTAAACTGCAATCTAAAAAGTATTTTAGTCTCAGCATCCACTCGGTGAGATAATATTGTTTACGCCACATAAATTGATGACCAAAAAATGTATAAAAATTGTAGCCAAACTACATACTGAATTAGTTGTTCATGGAATTTATTCGGCATTCAATTCAATGCAACCAACCAATTTTCACTAATGGTATCCTGGCCACTTCCGGTTTTTTCATAAGGTAACTTGTACAAGATGAGTTAAAAGATAGTGTTAGTGATTGAGAAAATTGAAAATCATCTCAATTCTAGTATTGTTGCCCTATTTAGGTTGAATGTAGGTGTGCAAATTGTTGCAGCAGGAAACCAAAAAGCGCACGACGTTGTAAATATTTATATAATAACAATGAATGCATGGAAATACAATTTTGTATGTTGAGTGGAAAGGATGACAACAATAACAATAACTGCAACAGCAGCAGCATTTGGAAGCCTTTTCCTTTTCCTTTACTATTACCGGTGGCACTATTTTAACGGAGAGAGTGTACCAACTACACATTTCACTTCCTATCACCTATTATTTAAAGGAAGTCGGCGGTTTGGTTATCCATCCCTTTTTCCTCTCATTTCTGCACTGTTACTTTCACTTTCCCCCGTAAAATATGCACACACTCAACCACATGCATGATGATGGAGAAGCGGATGGTCGCTCAATTATTTTTGTATCCGCAAAAAATAAATACCTAAACTAAAGTGGTTCTCATGTGTGGCTTTTCGGTGGCGGAATCTAAAAAGGTGGAAACGGAATCGGAAGAAGGGTTGAGATATATTATGGGAAAATAATAGTAATAACACTAACAGCTACAACAAGAACACTCAAAAGTAGAAACCTTATATTTTTACATACCTGGTCTATTTAGTTTTTTGGTTGAGTTCCTCGTCTATTTTTTCTGCTTCTGGCTGTTTGTTTGTTTGCCTGTTTATTTATTTATTTTTATGTGAGTCACACCAGAATGGAATAATATTGTTGTTGTGTCTTTTCCTCGTCTTCTTCTCGTGGAAATGATGTTTTCGTGTAAAGAGTAATTTTTGGTGTTGATACCGGCACAAGGAACTCTTCCAACTTCCTCTTCCTGGAAACGTCCGTCGAGGACAAGTACGTCCTTCCTGTTCCGTTCCCAACTATGAATACGTCTCTCTCTTCTCCTCTCAGGAGACTTTGAATCCGCTCTTTCCTATCCTTCGCCGATATATTATGAGTGCACGGCAACGAGCAACGTGTCCATGTATTCCCTTACACTTTTCGGGGAAAGAAGGAAAAAGAGCCACTCGACTCCACCCAACCCCTCCTTGGCTAATAATTAAGCTCGTCCCGCTGCCGCCTCTAATACTACTTCTAACACCAGCACAGTTTTCTTTCACCAAATGAATAAATGATGTCTGTGTTCGGGAAATCTCTTTTCTCTTTCTCGCTCTCGCAGAAATGATAATAATGACGAGGACGAAAAAAAGTAGAGCTATCCTTTCACTCACTTGCAGTATTCACCTCTGCATTCTTGGGTACATACTTTATAGGCATGTGGTACGCGATTTCGACTTATTTAATAATAAATAAGAATAACGCAATAATAGTAATAATCATGAAATATGTGTGTGTCCATGTGAAGCAGCAAAGCGATACTATTATGAGGACGCTTATTATTATTACGGTGTTAGGTGCAGCCTGGATAATTGCTCTTCTTCTTGTTCACAATTCTGTCCATGCCTTTTCCTTCCAATTCTTCCGCAATAACAGTGTAAAGTGAGTGGGAGAGAGTGAGAGAGAGCGCACACGAGCAAGCAACCACCGCAGCTACCGCTTCTACTACCGGAGAGGAACAGATTCTTCTCTATAACACAGTCTCCTATTATCAGAGCAGGCACACAGGAACGAGAACGGCTTTTGCTAGTTCAGCTCACCCGGATGATGAAAAAGTCAGGAAAGCAAGCTTGACGATGTTGGTGGTTGCCAGCACTGCCTGCTAAACATGTACAACACATAACACACTGGTACTTGATTCATATTCGACTTACAACCACCAATAACGTTCCTTCCAACTCTCTCCAGTACCATTCACTTACTTTTCCCAGTTATGTTCCTTTTCTCAAAAAAGAGCATTATTGGAGCTTCTACGAGCAGTGCAACAATAATAGGCTGCTGGAATCACGGTATTTTCCCCATGTTTTTCAGGTAGTCAGCTTAACCATTTATGTGCAGATATACATTTTCTGTGTACCTTTCAGTGAGCAGCTAACGAAGTGTTGGCAGTGAGCTTAGCTATTTTACAAGCTATTCCTCCTTTCATACTCGTTATTATTATTACATATTATAGCCATGTTATATCATATTATCCCGGTATAATCAGGCTTCTGTCGTGCCAAAAAAGACAAGAGATTGCATCACGAGAAAAGCTTAGCAGTGTAGCGTAGTAAAAGCATTATTACTTTGAGTTCGTTAACGAGCATCTTTCTTCCCTTTACGGCTTAATTCACCGTAGGTACAGCACACAACTGGGAAGATGAACTGGTCGCTTTTTATTATTTTCTTTCTAGCTAACGAGCTCCATGCGACATTGTGCTCCACCAACTTTCCGTATTTCATTCCACTCCACATCGTCAGCAACATCATCATGAACATCTTCATCAAAAGAAGAAAGCTTTAATAATGTTAGAAAGGAATGTAAATTTTATTTTAGTATTTTTTTCAGAACGCCTCGATCCTAAATAATAATGACGACGTAACGCTTTCTTTTGGCTATGAAAGGAGGAGTAATAAAGTAAAGGTATCATAATGAACTGGAAAAGATTCATTTTTTTATTTCCGCTTTTCATCCCTTTTTAGTATTTTTCAGACTGCTCATTGAGAAAAGTAAGTTTTGAAGACGCAGCAGCAGCAGACGAAGAGAAAAATACTAATAAAAAGGTTATAAAAGAATTGTGTTTATTGCAAGAGAAGGGTTGTAAAGAAAATTCTTGACGTATATATTGGCAATAAGGAAGAGCGTATTCATTTCTCTAAGTACAAAACGACTGCACACGGCAAATAAAGTTACGTTTTCACATTCAAGTCAAAGTCAATCTCGAAAAAAGAGAGAAAGAGAGAAAAGAGTGCGCGAGAGAGGAGAGGAAAACGGGGAGAAAAAGGAGACAGCAAGGAGAAGAAGAGAAGAGGGAAGCATTATTATCAGTCTTTTCCTCTCGTTTTCGTCGTTCTCCGCCGGTATATATAGGAAATCGTGCGGAAACTACAAAACTTTCCCTACTACCTTCCGTCGATCCGATCCAATTAGATAGTTGGAGCCGCCTTCTTCTTCTTTCCTCGCATTCCTCCTGCTTCGCTCCCAGTCCCAATGCATCGCTACGCTCCTGTCTCTACATCTCTCTTCCTTTCCTCTTGTGTGCAGCACATATGCAGAGGAGCAAAGGCGTTCCGTTCACCCTCTCTCCTTTTTCGCGTAGTCTTCATTACATCATCCTTATTATTTTAACAGGGAAGAAGAAATGGAGAGAGAAAAAAGTGTATTATAAAAAGCCGAGCTTCCCAGCTTGTCGTCGGAAGTTGAGAGAAGGAGGCGGCTTGCATGAACACTGGCTGTAAAGAAAATGAATCCTTTAGTTTTTATGTTTTATTATGCTAGTCGTTGTCGTCGTCAACATGAAATGTTCTTCTTGTTCTTATCTTCTTTGGAACTTCCAGAATAAATTAATTACACTGTTGGAAACGAGGAAAAGTCGTGGAGGCCTCTGCCAAGAAAGTGAGCGAGATAAGAGAAAATGGCCTGTGGAGCTGGCTAACAAAAAGCAGATAAATAGTCAGAGCCACTAAACAAACACGTATGAAATATATTTTCATTATTAGAGTTAAAACATTTAAAATGTACGTGTCTCCTGTGTCTGCTGAGTCCGAGTTTGGGGGAGACATCCCATTTGTTTACTGCTAGGAGGGCAGATAAGACTGTGGACCAGGGGCCGATATGAAGATGCTCCTCTTGATAATTATACGTGAGGATGTGCGAAACAGTGATTTATTCATCTTCTAAATTATTTTAAGCTATTGTGGTACTAGGCTAAAAACCAAACACCAGAAAACTAAAGAACAACAAAACATTAATGAAACTGTGGCTGTTCGAGCTGTTTCTGCTGGAAGTACGCTGGTTTTGCTTTATCTTGTACAGTGAAAAAACTGACTGCTAGGTTCAGTATTTTCAGTACATTTCTGTTTCAAAGCCTTATGATCTAACTGAAAAGCATCATTTGAAATGCCCTCGTTGGTGCATACCTATGTTTTAAAAGTTTGCCAATTTAATTTATAATGCATCTTATTATTTTGCTATTTTATTTTCCATTGTTTACTATTTTGGTTTTTATGCAGTTTCCAATACTGACCAGTATGACCAATACTAAACTTAATTTTTCCAGGCCAAATACGAAATAGTGCACACGATATCTTCTTTCTTATTAAATCTCAAATGACCGCGTTGGAAAAGACAAATTCCTGTAGTCTAACAGCAACCGGTACAAGTATTTAAAGAGGAAAAAGCTGTCGTGTTAAACTGTAACAGTCAGTCAGTCAGTCGAAAAACACAAAGACAGAAAATATCACGTGGAAAAGTGCCTTTCTTTTTGAGTCAAGAAAATTTGCATGATTATTAGTTCCTCTTTTCATGTGGGTGTGTGCCAAACGTCAAATAATAATAATAATCCACTTTCTCTCTTTTCTTCGCCGTTTCCTTTCTCCTTTTCTACACCGGATTCACGAAACAACTTGTGCACACATACAGAAAATTGTGCACAAATAATACTTTTAGTACCTAGAAGGATTCTTGAAGAAAACGGAGAGAAAATATCTCTTCAACGTTTGTTGGTTCCACTTACTTGCTGAACTAAAAAAGGAAAAAAACGCATCCGTGGAAAAAGGGAGAAATTATGCCAATATCAACTATTCAGGATTTCCTCGATTGTGGTTCGAAAGGAAAGAGATGCGGATGGAGCTGAAAATGCAAGAGGAAAATAAGATAAAAGAATACAAGATCTAACTTTTTCCTCCATGATTTCCTTCCACTTTTTCCCGTCTTTTGAAAAATTTTCTCCTGTATGGCATGAAGTATGTGCCCACTCACATACATAACTGCTACATATCCTCCTACGTAATAATCATAATAATATTAATAAGTAGGGAAAGAATGAAGTTAACATATTTCTTCTCTGTTCCCATTGCATAATCATCAACAACAAATAATAAAAAGTACATCAAACAGTAAAAATGTGTAAGAGTCTATAAAAATGTTGTAGTATTGCCTTTTCTCTCTCCAGCCCAGCCACTTTCATAGTGAGTCTGCTTGAAACGTAATGGTTATTTTCATTTCTCGAAATTACTCCACTTTCATGCTTGCACGCATCTCAAGAGAAAAAGAAAGGCACCACAGCATCAACTCATTGCTCTGCTGCTATTCTATTTTATATCAAGATCCTGATGATAGTGTTGATGTCCTCTTACTTGGGAGGCAAGAATGCATAATAACATTCCAAGAAAGCAAAGAAAGCACAATGGAACCATCATCTACATAAATATCATCAGCACATCTTTTGCTCCCTTTCTACAATTCTCTCCGTAGCGTATGTACATAATAGTAAAAGCGATTTAACAACTTTGACTTCAGTTGCATACATTTCTCTACTTTTTCTCATGTTGATGCAATGCGTGCTCTTTTACATTCGCATAAACATCAAATAATAAATTTCCCTCTTCACTTTCTTTCTAATGCTCCTCTTCTGACAACGAGAAAAAAAAATTGGTCATGACATGAAGAATATCTCCCATATAATCTGCCATGCATACTTCCCTCAACTGACATTTAAAATCTTCATTGAAAATCCTTGTTTTCCTCTTTCCTCAGCGACGATAAGAGGGAAAGGAAAAATGAACAAAGAGAGGAGGATAAACGGATGCAGCTATTATTTGTTATTATCAAAATAAAAGTAAAAGGGAAAGAAGTTAGCGTTTCTTATTTTTACATTAGCGATCCACTTTGTTGCATCTACTCCTTTCATGGACAAAGCATTTGCAAGATTTTTTTGGGAGCGAACGTGTAATAATAATGTGGTACAAAAATCACTTTCTCAGAACCGACTCGAGAATAATCATTTATTTCTCCAGAAAAATCGTTTATAGTACAGTAGATTTTAAGCATTTTTACTTCCCTTTAGCATTGTTCACGAGTCTAAAAGTTAGCAGCAGTCAATCAGCTTTGGTTCTGTTTAGACTGACGTCAAATCACATGCCTTTGACATGACTAAACTGTCTGGAAACTTTTTTATGCTGAAATGCCCATAAAAGAGTACGGTGGCACAAAGCAAGGCTTTATCGCATCATACAGTGTCGACCAAGGAGAAAAAGCGCTCTCATGTGGAACTGACTGTGATTTATTCCAGTCCAGATTCCAGTGACATGTTGACGAATGATCGTTCCTGATACTGTAGACTCTCTTTCTGCAGCTTTCTCTTTGAAAGTTAGAAAAAAGCGCTTGGAGCAGGGTCTATACTGAGCCGAACTGTAGTAGTTGTAAAACAGACAAGGCGAATGAAACAATGTTTATTGCTCAAGGCTATATAAAACATAGTAATAATATTTTATGGCACGTTGATACAAGCGAAATAAGGGGAACACGAGCGGGAGAAAGCAAGTTTAGTCTAGAGATATGCGTTGTGTTCGTTTGTATTCAGGGGAACAGGGACATGACAGCAGTAATAATCTTGGCTTGACTCTACGCACACAACCAACAAGCAGGGTAAAAGACAATAATAAATGGGCTTCTTTTTTTCAGGTTAACTCGAGAAGAAGAACTCGTCGACTCGCTTGGAGTCAGGCACAAAAAGAAAGCAGCAACGATTTTTTGCTTGCTTTGCATGCAGACTAAAAGTTCACTACGACTCATGATGTGATGAAAATGTGAAACTGCGTTATATGAATTTATTTACATGTATCGCGGGTTCACCTAATAAAAGTGTAATAAAATGACTCTGCGCTGCGCATTTTCAGCAGGGAAAAGAAAGTTGATTTAAAACTTACGAAATGGGTTGGTTGTAACAAACCAATAGGTTGATACATTCTAAAATGTAACTGGACTCGGAGTCATATTTCTAAGACATGAAGAATTGGTGACCTCAAAACTTTCAATCTTTATCGACATTATGGATCCTCTTTATTGGATCTATAAAACTAAATTGGTGATAAACACGACGAAAAAACGTTCATGATTAAGAAGATTGCATTTTGAATGTTGTCGTCGTTCATCTCTGGTTGTCCTGAAAAGGTGTCTTCAGCAAAAACTATTCAGTGTTGTACACAGCGAGGCAGTTTTATCGCGTTTCTAAAAGATAAATCAGCCAGGGAAGAAAAAAGGTCAGAAAGTCGATAGGAAGATTACCTGCACGTTAAAAATGTATTGAAAGAGGAGAAACTGATTTGGTGGAGAGAGAAGCGAGAGAGACTTGTCGTATCATTTATTATTATGTTGGATGGGTGTGCGGTATATCACTTTAACGAGACAAAAATGAACTAACCATAAGCATTTTGTTACAAACGAGAAGGAAAACGGAGAGGAGGGTTGCTCGAATAACATAATATATTGACAACGAGTCGACATCGACATGAGCAACGCTTACGGGAGAGTTGAGTTCAAGTCAAGTCATCTCATAAATTCATACCGACAACGAGGGAACTTGGCCAATAAGCCAAAATATCGTGCTCCTGGTTGTTAGTAAATGGAAAAAGAAAGAGAGCTGGCGAGCGGATTAAATGGAACGTGATCCATCCATTATATTTTTCCATGCAATGATCATGATCGTCCAAGCAAGGAGACCTGTGTCAGGGTGGCTACACCATCACAAACGATCGTGACGATACAAACCAAAGTAGCAAAATGGTGAGACGGTGGATGGTGGCACTGTGAGAAGAGGGGATATTATTTTTATTATCAGACCACTGTCATCATCACCAAGAGACCTTTAGGCAATGATAATATTATGATGTAAGAAGAGTCAGCGATAGTTTTTCCCTAAAACACAGACTCTTACCATTTTATTAAGTATGTCATCTTTCCCACACTTCTTTGGAAAATCTGGGTATTGGTAAAAGACAAATTCAATTCATGTAGTGTGAATAAGTAAATACAACATGTATCTGTATTCATTTTATGCTTGTTTGATTTTCTTCAATCTTAGTTATTAGAAATGCCTTCACAATAATTTGGATGGTACTTCAAAACGTGAAAGTATTTGGTTTAAAAGTTCAATCAAGCAGAAACTTTGTATGCGTCAATTAGGAGTATGAAACTGTGCGTTGTTCAAATAATATTAAGAATTTATTGACGTAAATGTTTTTACTACATAATAGTACATTTAGTACATTGAAACTGACAAGCCGTATTGTTATTGTTATTCAAACATGAGGAATTTTCCTTTGATTAATTTTTTATATGTTGACCAGCTAAAACCTATGCATGTTTTTTCGACTGCCGATCGGGATTTGGAACTTCCTACCGTTTGGTAATCAATATTTCTTTTTTCCGCGTAAATAGTTGTCGACAATAAATAATTAATGAGATATTATTCACAAAGAAAAAATATTTAGTAAAAACAAGTAATCAGGTTCACTGTAAACGTTGATAATTTTGCAGTTTCAAGAATTTAGTAAGGATCTTGGGCTGAATTTGCACATTGCGTATTCTATATTATCTTGATTAATTGAAAGTGTGCGGCATTAAAATTTATTTCAAAGCATACAAAAAATATTTTATAGTCTGCAGTTTTACCTTTTCTTTAGTTAGTTTAATAATTAGTTATTTAGTTTAGTTATGTAATTCTAACAATTATCACAATGATTTCACAAAAGTTAGCTGACAGATATACAAAACTGTTCTTTGTTAGTGCACTTCTTACTGCAAAATCAAGTAGACCATTTGCTTGGAATAATAAAAGAAAGAAAGTGATTTTGACATCAGGTGTTGAGTTTTACGTTTACTGTCTTGCCTCAGCGTCACTGATGTCCATATCAGCATTCATAACTTATAGGGCTAAGAAAGGTATAATTTTTAAAGTAGGCACCGTGTTTGGAACGATTGTAGGAGTCTTCTACGTCTCCTTACTTTGGCTCTTTTGTTGCATAGAGTTAGTCATCATAAGGAGAAGAGGAGAAATTGCAGATTTGGTCAACAATGTCCTGAAACTCGACAGAATACTGAAACGTAAGAAACTGGAACAAATTTGTAATCTGTGGATTGCTTGAGTGAGATTTTAATACATCTTTAAATTATCATTTTGCAGGAGTATTTCCAGGAGCGTTTATTTACGCAGAGGAGAATTATCTGCACAAAATTGTTAGATTTGAAATGTTGATGAAACTGTTAATAGTGGCCCCTTGTGTATGTACGCCTCCAATGATTATAATTTTTTTCAAAAATTCGATCCATTCCATCGTTTCTTTGTTGAATACATCGGTTTAATTCCAGACTGGACAAAAATTATGTTTCTTATGCTCGGGGCTGGTGAGGCGTATTATAGTTACATTTTGGCACTGTCGGGTTCAATAATATGTGCAGTTATGGTCATGTACTTTACCACCGGCATGTGGTTCCTCTCACTTGGCAAGGTTCTAGAAACACAAGAAAGCAGACCTCAAATTGTTGGATTACTCGTACAAGGGAGAGCTTATTTAAGATTTTACCGTTGTCAACAAATTCTTTCTGAAATTTCATTTGTATGTTTTGCTAACTTCTTTATCACCATTCATCATCTTGTCCTACTCGTAGGTCAAGTTGTAGCGACTTACGGAATCCTAAAATCGTCTTCAGAACCCGCTGCATTAAAGCTGAAAGTGTTCTTTGTTATGATGGCAGCAATGGGTTATATGGCCTCATACTTCGAGACTGAGTATCTGGACGAATTTAGTACATCCGTAGATGAGTTCCTCCGTACCTGCACAATTCGATTCAGAAGGAATCCCTACCTACGCCGCGGATTCAGATCTTGTCGAGCAATAAGAATTCATACAGGATATCCCTTCTTTTGTATCACTCAACGAACCTTTCTAGTCAAATTCCTCCACTTGGTTTTGGAACAAAGTGTAACTCTTACCTTGACTATGGGATTGTAAATTAGGCAAGATTAATCCAGTAAAACCCAACGTTCGTTTGATAATAGTGTCAATAAAGGAACTGCACATTCCAAGAATAATAACAAACTTCAGATTTTATGTGTAACATAAGTAAATTATATTTGATTAACACATTTGATTTGTCATCAAGCATAATGGTTTAATTTAGAAACAAAGGGGGAACTTAAGAAACTTACATACATGAAGAATTTAAACGAATAAAGCATACTAATTCCTGATCTATTCTGGAAAGCACAGAAAAAATAATATTTCTAATTCTACATAAATGTGCGGCTGCGACATCACTGACAAACATACTGCTTCATCATCATCATCATCATTGCAAACCGAAACGGCTCTAGTTACGTTATATTCCCGTACCAGTAATTAACCAAGTGTATAAAACACGTGTCAGAAAATGGTGTCTTGTTGACTTTCGCTTTTAAAAATTGAGTGAAAGGAGTACCTTTTACGGTCCATGGACAGGCAGTCAGTCAGTCATTTTAGTAAACAGACGATGCGTAGCCGTTCATTTTCTCATACCGTGTAAAAGTACTATTTCTATTTTCTATAGGGTAAACCCAAATATACTTTCCAACGCACACTCACTTCTCCATTTTGTCTGTTACCCCAATTTTTAGCGTGCTGTGGTGCTTACCACCGTCAATGATATATTATTTCGTCTTGTATGAAAATGTTATTTATGGGTATAGCACGAGTCAACGGAACGTCGTCAGCATCGCGCGAGCATGACGATCAAAATGGAAATAAAGACGAGCGTCGTCGTCTGTAAGTCAGTAGCCGTTCCTCCCTTGCAATAATAACAACAATGATAATGATGACGACTACTTAAATAGCATTATAATGGGAAGTTATGAGAGAACGAAAAGGAGTAACACAATTTGAATTTTTATTGTTGTTTTACGATAATGCAAGCAGTGTGCTTCAATTCGTGTAGGTTATGGATGTGATGATCGTGTCACGATATTTTATCCCTTTTTGTTAGTAGCACACTGAACTGTTAATTTACTACAAGTTGCGTCATTCTGACAAAAGAATTTTAAGTTTTTGCCGATTTTAGAATTCACTTGCTTCAAAGTTTTTGATGTGTGACATTTTATGATCCATTTCTCTGTTTTCTGAATATTTAACTCATTTTTTAGTCAACTGATTTGAATATTTTTATTTTATATAAAAATTCCCTGTGGCAGTAATAATGATTGAAACCTAGATTCGTTGTGCAATCAAGAAAAATTTAGTAGTAACAAGGCAAAAACCGAAGAAAATTTGTTGGTTGCATGTCAAAGGGATATAAATAAAGAGGACAAGAAAGCAGTGAGAGAGGAGAAATAATTAGTGTAGTTGCAAAATACAACTCTCATTATAATAATTACGGTCACAGTCACAACAAATAATAATGAAGCAGTTTACGTTTTACTTTTCTATAAGATTCATTCAGCTTGTTTTTATATTCATGACAAGCAATATTTTTTATTTCGTCCAAAAGGAGTCTCCATTTTATTATTGGGTCCATGTCTAAAATTACTGTTGCATAAAATATAATGTAATCCCAAAAGTTAAAAAAAATATTGACAGTGATTTACAGTTGGAAAATATGTACTTTCATGAATATATATTCATACACTTAGGTAAAAGTGTTTTCTCTGTTACCTCTCGCTGTGAGAATTGCACTTGGGTCTAAAAGCAACTTCGTCTTCCCTTTCTTTGCTGTGCATGCCTTTTTTCGGGTTTCCCCTCCTTCGTTTCCATAAGTAGCACTCTGATCATGATCAAATATACAATTTGCGTAAATACAAATGTGCGATGTGATATTCAAATTCCTAAGTAATGTTGATATGCAAGAAATTTCTACTCGCACGTATTAGTTATTATTTATGATTACTTCAAAAGTATCATATTATTGCAATTGTGAATCACCTCAAGGAGAATGTTGTGCGATCAATCCGGAAATAACTGCGGCTCGTGACTATCCCGTTTTCTTACGAAATGAATTATTGAACTCGGATAGATTTAAGAAGTATACAGTTTTATTTATTTATGTGAGAGATTTATGAATGGTCTTGTCATAAAAATCAAAGCCATATAGAAGAATTTTTCACAACTCCAAAGATAAAATATTTTCTCACTCAATCCGTTGAATTGCAGAGAGCTGAGAGCTTCCCAATTTACTCATATTAATAGGGAAAAATGGTTCACATTGACTTACAAAAAAGTCAGTCCAAGGATTCGGAGTGGTAGTCTACTGACTGGTTATGGGTATGTCACCAAATCGAACGTACTCAAATCTGCAAGAATCCAGACTTGGAGACGTTCTATTTAGACCTACGCAATTACTATTTAACGTATCTATGATTTTAGAGATCTTTCTCTTTAAAAATGGTTGTTAGTTTTTTAATCCATTTTATTCATTAAATAATAATAAGATAATAATGGTAATGATATGCATAATAGAAATTAGAATCATACCTACAAACAATTGGAAGCAAATAACGGTATGTCTTACGGGTATGTAGTAAATAATATTTATAATCAATTGTAATAATAATTGATTTATTTTTACTTTAAACTTTATAATAATAATAATTAATTAAGAATTAATTAAATTGTTATATAAGTTAGTGTAACCTTGTTGTGTTCGTCGTGTATTTATTTAATAGTAGTGCGCGGAAGTACAGCTTAGTACTTTACTAGAATTGGCTTTCTTTTTTTCGTTCAAAATTCTTAAGTTAAACAATGAATGTTTGTGTGATAGTATTGGTTCGTTACTTTTTACAATTACTTTTAGACGTGTAAGAAACGTGTCGCAGTATGTTTTATGTAATGTGGCGTTATGAATGTTTGGCTTGCAAAGCAAGGTGTACACAATATTTTCGAAAGAACACAGCAACGCAAACAGTGGCACTCACATCATGATCATTCGTCAATCATTGGTTTTTATAACAGTTTTAAGACAAAAAAGTGTATGTGTGATTCTTATTTCCCCATATTACATGTTCACAATTTTAACAATAGTTCCGGACATGACACATGGCATTTCATAGTGTTGGTAATATTTGATATAATTTGTGTTCAATTTAATTAAGTAGCTAATTTATAAATAATAACAAGAAGCAAATTATTTCTTGGTCTGAAATGACTAGTTCTAATCAGTAATAGATTTCTACAACCAGAGCTGCGGCACAATTTTTCACAACGTAGACAATGGTGACAAGGACAAAAGTGTTTCCTTCAGGGTGGACTTGAGCGTAAAGAGACGATCAAATCAAAGAAATGTCAGGACGCACAGTAATTATGGCCTTCATTATTGCTTCTTCAAGTTTTAATGTAGCGCAGAAGAGAGAGCAGCAGCATCACGGCAGCAATAGATAGTAGATTTAATGTAACATTAATAATAATGATAACAGTGTTTAAGTAATGAATGATATTGAAGCTTGAATAAACTGAATTTCATCAATTTTTCATGATTTCTCCCATATTGGTTTGCCGAATTTCCAGAGTCATATTATTATTAATTTATTAACATTAATAGATAGTAATTATGATTATTATTATTATTTGATTTTTAAAAATTTAAAAGTTGATCCTTGTCTAGTATGATGTCTCTTGGGTTTTTGTTTCTTGCATAACAAATACTTGACCAGTTCCTGGGGTCACGCTAGAGGTAACAAAGGATCTGTGCTTGGCCCGGATCTGAAAGAAAAAAAGTTTGACCCGTTACATACGTGTTCAAACAAGGATAAAAATGTATTAAATACATTCGATACACTTACCAGGGACAAGTTGCTCTCAGCAGAGTCAGCTCGATCTTCTGCAGCTTCCAATTCTCGCTGGAATCGTCGAACACGGGTAACATTGGTTGCGGCAAGACTCTCCTGAAATTTAACAAGCATCGCGGATTATGTTATGCAGGAGGGAAAATTATGATGTCTAAAAGTTACAATGAAAGTTGAATTGAGTTTTCACCTGTTCTTGGAGCTGCCTCTTGTACAAGTTAGCCTTGTGTCCGACCTTGTCCAATGCTTCCTGCAACAGAGCAATCTGTTGGTTTTGCTCCTCAATGGAAACCATAATTTCTTTGACATGACGTTCCTTCTTTCGCAAGATCTTGATAGTCTCGTTGTGGCGACGCTTCTCCTCGTCCAACTCCATTTCCAAGTCTCGGAGCTATCCCATTATAATTTTTCATCTCGTTATGTAAGTTTTCATATGTATTGAGTTTAATTTAACATTGTAATTATTTATTCACGCACCCTTCCTTCGAGTTTGGAAATGATTCGTTTTCCATTGACGAGAGCATTGGCTTCTACCTCTTCGAGTCGGATACTCACGTTCTTCACCTCAATCTCCAAACTCTTCTTGATGCTTTCAATCTTCACCACACGTTCTTGTTCTTCGTGGAGGATATCGATGGTACGGGTAAGTTCGACTGATACCTTCTGGTATCGCTCATCAGACAGCTAAAGTGGTAAAAATGGTTTTTCGAGATCAGATTCATTATCATTTATGTCTGCAGAATTTTCTTTCGATTCAAGAGTTATATTTTAGTCGTGGTGTCGTACCTTGAGTTCTTTAGATACTTCATCATAATCAGAGCTAATGATGGACAACTCCTGCTCCAATTTCGTTCTCTGGGCGGCAAGGTTTACATTGATAGTAGTGAGCTCATTAACACGGCTCATAGTCTCCTCAAGACCCTGTTCCACGGCACGCTTGGCTCGCAGGGACTAGATACGTAACCAAAAGAATTCATAAGATTTTATAGCATAACAGTAACAGGTATTCCTAGACAAAGAGAAAGCATCCTTTTATCATAATCAAATATTCACGTACAGCTTCGAGACTGTTGCGAACTTCGTCCAGTTCTCCTTGCAAAGCAGTAGCTCGTCGTTGGGCCTGACCGAATTGGTCAAGAGCGACTTGCAGTTGACGTTGGACTTCATCGTAGTGAGCTTGCAGTTCCTGCAAAATTTGCATACGTTTGTCATTTTTATGTAAAAAAACAATCTTTCTTTGGGGCTGTCATTGTAAACTTTTGGTAATTGTATAAAAGCAAACCGTGAGCTGAATGGAGTACTTCTTGACGGTCTTCTGCAACTCAATGTTGTTCTTGTTAGCCACATCTAACGACATCTCCAACTCGGTGATGTGCACTTGCAGCTTCTTCTTAATTCGGGTGACTTCGGTCTTCAGCTTCGTCTCGGCTTCCACAAGTCGGGAACTCATTTGCTCGATCTCAATTGTCATTTGCTTGCTGTAAAAGCAGAATTATTTTTTTGTAGATTCTCATAAGTGTACATTTTGAAGGTGCAAGCTAGCCAGATTTACGAACGATTAAAAGCTAAAGCAGCAAGGAAGATTAAAGCAACCAGCAGCATTCTTTCACATTCTTGCTAGAAATTATGCATTGGAATCGTGCCAAAAACATGTAAAACAGAATACCAAAGAGACTCCATAGTACATTTACAATTTACATGGTCCTATCTCACATCACCCCACTACGGGACAAGTGTGTTTTTCCATAATTTTTTATCTGCGTGGTCTCAATAGCGTGTTTCGGTGGAATTGATAGTGGGCACACCAATCATGATGACTCATGCAAACTTTTCGTATATGGCCTTGTTCATATCTTTCAATGCGTACGTAAATTTGCAGTCCCAAAAAATCGGAGAATGACCCACTTTTGACTTATTATCCTCTCTAACAAAGCACCACTTGAGCCACAAGCAGAAAATATTAATGTCAAGTGTACCATGCACCGCTGCGCTTGTAAAAGCCATATGCCTATACATAACAACAATTTTTTATCTTTCTGCCAAAGACTATCATGAAATTGCCAATATTGTTTCTCCTCATCAAAGCAATGAGGTTTTGTAACCCTTGCTCCCCAACCTTCTGTGAAACTTACCACAAATCCTTCCAATACTCAACATCTTCCCTGCTTTCATCGAGCAGCGGAACTCTGACTTGGACTTGTGTTGATGTTGTTGCCACATCACTATTGGCACCAGTCAGTATATCACCCTCTATTGTTGTCGAAGAAAAGCGAACATTTTTATTGCTCCCTCTTCGCCTGAAACTCACTGGACTGTGTAACTCGGTAATGGAGGACGACGAGCAAGCAGTGTCAGCCTCAGAAATGGATCTTCCTAATGGAACTGCGGCTCTACTCGTATGCTCCTGATGATGATGCTGCATCAACGCATTAAAAGCTATTTGATCCTGAACATCTTTTTTCGCTTTCTTTGTGAAAGCACCGAAAGAGTGGCTTCGCTGGATCCCTTTGTGAGAACTTTTCCTCCCTTCAACATCTTCAACCTCAAAGTAGGGATCATCATCTGGAAAAATTTTACTGATGCGTCTCCTCGTCATCATCATTCTGCTTTCCTTTTCCTTCTCTTCTGCAAGTCTCCTTTTGCTCTCGGCAAGCTTGTTACTGATTTCATCCACAATAACTGACTTGGACAGCAGACTCGCTCTGATCGTCTCTCTGGTCAGGGAATAATCTGGAGTTGGTGGAGCGGGTGCAATAGCTCCAGTGTTCCCATTGCTGCTCACTGCAGCACTCGACAAAGTGCTTTTACTCACGCCCAATTTCACTCCACTTGGTGGAAAGGACGGTGATGTCGATGTTGTTGATGATGATGATGACAGGAGAAGAGACGAGAAGGATGATGGCTGTAGTTGTACACTTGACATGTCTTCTTCCCTTTTTCTATCCAACGGACCATTATTACTATTGTAAAACATAACCGTTCGCCCTCGATTCTGACTCTGGCTTCTTTCATAAGAGAATTGTTTGGTGCTCCGCATTCTGCCACCGGAAACTTCATCTGCTGTCCTGTAACCACTTTCCTTCTCTTCTTCTGCCGCCTGAATCATTGACTTCGTGTCTTGCTTTGTGTAAGAGCGAATTGTCGAAGAACTTTTATTGTTGGCGTTGTCATTACAGTTGCTGCCTCCACTTTTAGCATCACTGCCACTTTTCAGTTGTAAACTTTGCTCTTCAAGAAATCTCAGCCTAGGCAAGTTTTCCCTCCCGCTTACATTTCCAGCAACTTTTGCATCCAGATATTCAATCATTGGCTGATAAAAGCTAAAAGCAAAGTTGAAGTTGTCTTCGTACGTGGAGGATTTCAAGGGTCTTCCAGTGGACCGCCGAGAAGCGCGAGAAGAGGTTAGCGACCTTTCAGATTTATCGGACAGGGCAGACCGTTGTTCTGCCAGAATAGCCATGGCGGATGTGTTCTTAAATGGAATGGAACCCATTTTATTTCGATATTTAAATAAAAACAATTGTACTTATAAAACTTTCACCGAATTCACAGAAATGTTTCAGAAAAATTTCCTTGTCACGATTTCTTCTTACAATAATTTATTGGCCCATTTTTATTTTTTATTATGGCAGTTAAGAATTGGAAAACACAATTTTGGGATCACATCACAGAAGTATGACTGATGACTATGAAGAGGAAATTAGAACAACGTAGCACAATTGTCCGCAGAACCAGTAGTGAAGTAAAGCAAGATATTAAAAACTTGTTTTGGCCGGCAATTCAATTTTCTAATTTTAAAACATCAACGAATATGCGTATTTTATGACTTGAAAATGCTGATTGCGCTGGTTATTATAAATATGAGGTTTTATGCAATCCTGCCAGCTTGCAATGCACCAAGTTTTAGTATTCATCTTTCTCTCCTGTCCAAGTAACCTAATGTATCATTCGTTTTTTTTTCTTTTTTCCTCAAATCTCAGTGACTGTATTATGCACATGGCCGGAAAAATACGCAACATTTAAGATGTCTTCATACTTTTTTCATTCGAGATTTTGTAACAGTCAATTCTTATTTTCGAGCACAAGAAGACGCTCACACGAAGAGAACCGCAAGGACTTCATCAATAGCCATTCACTTTAATATATAGCCATTTAGAAAAAAAGGAACAGATGTACGGAACCGTTGAGAAAAGAGTTAGAAAAAGAATCGTAAAAATCGCGAATGCCATGATCCTTTAAATTTTAAGATGCACTTGTGTTTACTTTGTGACTTACCAATTTGACTGAAATGAACATGAAAAATGAAATGATGACGACTATGACAGCAAAAAGATACAATTTTATGCATTACACGCTTGTCTTCATCAGATAAATTAGGGGAAGAACCTCATTGCCGTATTGAATTTCTTTGACCGAAAATGATACCTTGTCGTAATACAATTTCTTTATAAACCCTTGAATGATTGTGAGTTATGTGACCAGTCATCAATTAAGAATCTAATAATAGCATTTGCAAATTAAATTTATGTTCGAAACTTCCTACAGAAAAAAAGCTTACCGAATTGCCTCAACTTCTTCTTCCTTCTCTTGAATGCGGCGTTCAGTTTCATGTCTGTACTGGTTAGAGCTCAGCAGTGATGCGTTGTGCCCGTTGTTCTTCAGCCTTGCGTCCCTGCAAATTATGAAACACCACTTTTCTTTATCATTGTTGTACATGCGCATCTTAAACAACTTTGTTGCAATTTTCGCTTCGGTCTCATTGGCTTGATCCGATTTGTGAATGTCAATCATGTCATTTCAGATGGGTGGTTGGTTTATAAAATCATTGACAAACTGTGACCGTATAATTTTTGCAATTAATTGAAACGTACAGCTTCAGCCTCCTTGTAGGCAGCGGCAAGTTCTTCACGCTCATTCTCAATGCGGCGGTAGTCAAGCTCCAATTCATGATAGCGGCGGTTGACTTCAGTAAGGCAATTCTTGGTCTCATGAAGCTCGTCTGTAGAAAAGTCAATAGAACGAGTTTGAGAAAAATAGAAAATTAATCTATTATTCAATATTCATTCTTCTTCTATTCAGAATTGATTTCCCGACCTCCAATTTTCTTGTTCTCTCGGGATAGGTACTCTTTCTGCTCCCGAGTCTTATCCAACTCATGAGTAAGTTGTTGAATTTGAGTCTGCTTAGCGCGGTTGTCCCGTTGAGCAGCGTCGTACAGTCCAGTCAATTCATCAAGCTTGCCCTTCAGGTCACCGTTGAGCCTCTCAAGTTGATCAATTCTCTTTTGAAGCTCCCGAGCTGTTCCGTTGGCCTAAGAAAAAAAATTCTTGAAAGTCAAATCTATACAAACCTTCAAAGGTTACACAGTTCCGGTAATGCTGCTTCATAGTTCCTTAGAAATTTCATTAGAATATTCATAATCCGAGAACTTTGTAATCATTTACTTCGCTTCTCAATAAAGTCCCAAAAGGGAACTTTAGAATGTACCTTCTCGAGGTCAATAATGAGGACCTCAACCTCACTCTGGAGGCGAGATTTCTGCTTCTCAAGTCCAGTGCAACGAGCCATGAGGGATTCGACTTGATTCCTCTTGCTCTGAAATTCTAATCTGGAACTTTCGCCTGGTAATTGATAGAAGTTATGAAATTAGAGTTATTGGAGTGGTATGCCTAATTGTTTTAAATACAATTCTTATTGGTGATTATCATATATCTAGCATTGCCTAATCACGATATAATCTCATTAGGAGAGATCACAAATAATCATAGGAGCATAAAGTTCATTTTAGTTTGTATGTACAGCAACGCACCTGACTTCCTCAAGTTCCTCAACACGGGAGGTGACCTCAGACTCATATTTGGACTTGTACATGTTAACATCAGCGGTGGCCTTGGACAGTTGTCGCTCGATTTCCAGTCGGGATTCTGATTCCTCTTCCAGTTGGACGCGGCATGATTCCAGTTCCAGCTCGATGGAGTGAAGCTGGCTTTCCAGAGTCGATCGTCGTCGGTCCTCCTCCTTAATATCCAAAATTACCAACGTTAAATAAAATGTCACGGGTTATATTTAGTCGTTTATAATAAAAAGTACGTACCTCGAGACGGCGACGAGAATCTTCCAATTGAGTATGCACCTGGGATCGTGAGTAAGAGATGTTTTCGATGGAAACCTTCAGTTCTTGCACTTCTTTGGTCAGTTGGATGTTTTCCTGAAACACGAAATTTTTACTCAGATAACACTGGGCTCGAGTTAGATAGCTTAGCTTAATAGCAGTTTTCTAATTATTTTTCATACAGTAGACAGGCGTTGCTTTACAGAAGTGATGTCAATAATGGTCCTGTTCAGTTCCTCGATCTTGATGCTCAATTCCTGGACGTGAATTTCCAGCTTCTCAACTTGTTTAATGCTAATAATCTACACCCAGAAACATTTCATCGCTTATTAAAACATTCTTGTTAACATGATCATAATGTTTTATTGCTCATCGGTCTCATAGTCTCATCCTGCCTTATTTACATCACAGCATATATGCGTCAGGTCAAGAACGAAATTTTATAATCATGAAAGATGTTCTTGCAATAAATATTGTTTCATTTGTTTTTGCATACTTTTTCCTTGTTGGTTGCTTCAATTTGAGACATGAGTTCGAAAACCTCCTGCTGGAATTTCGTCTTCTCCTTCTCGGTCCTGTTAAAAGGTTATTTATGTTTCATCTCATGTAATGGGCTTCAAATTGTATCAATAGGTAGGCAGATTCAATAGTAATGATGCGTTGACTTGAAAATGCATTTCTAAATATTTATTATCTGTAGTGATCTTAGCATATAACCTCTTCCGTTAGTGATTATTGCATTCAGTATTAAGTACATACATATGTATTTAGGGTTGACCGGTCGCCGAAAAATGGCCATATTAATTGCAAGGGTTGCACAAGACAAACTGCAATGAAACACGAGTATAATTTCGGATACCGTGCTATTATTAATTGTTAAAGAAATGGCATTTTTCAACACCAGCTATAGATTAAGACAAACACTGTTTTCTCTCTTTGCTTAAATCGGCGTACATTTGCATTATAGCCTTTCCATAAGAAAGGTTTTGCTCATTCAAAACCTATCAAAACTTCTGGCTCAAAATCTAAAAATAAAAAGATCTTGCTTGCTAGATCTTTTCCTCCATTTCAGCTCCGCAGCCATACTTTCATTCTCATCGTCTTGACTGTGTGGTCGGTGTTTTGGGCACATTCCAAAATAACACTTTGCTCTGCACACCACCACAAAGCAGCAGCTTACTACCTTTTCACTCCATCCATGTCACTTTCCTCCTTACGCATAACCATTACAATGTTATCTGTATTCAGCAAGAAGAATTGCATTGCAGCAAAGTTATCCCACCAGGCAGACATTCTCGGTTTATCCAAGTAAGTGATCTTTTTCTTGTTTCGGAATCTCATCGGCTCATCCATTCCAACAAGTAAAATACACCAGAGTTGGGATAGATTATGCAGCGTATCAGTGTTCTCATTATAAGTTACATATTGTACGTTTTGCTTATCTCTTCTCCATATACCTATGCCTCTCGCCCACACATTTTACATAAAACTGTCCTATTTCCCAAATTCTTTTTAAAAATGTTTAAACTTATTCTTGAAACTTATCCCTATTCACTACTTTCGACTACGCTATATCGTCTACATGAGGAGGTTTCAAGATTGAAGTTACGATGTCAGTGGATTAGTCAACTCTCGCATTCTTGATAGGCTCCCTTGGTCCAATTGTCTAATTAAATTAGCAGAGCCTTGAACATTTAC
>VYYJ01001856.1:0-26231 GCA_021029165.1 Cyphoderus albinus
GACTTTTCTTTTCATTTCAGCTTTACGGTAGTTGTTGACGGCGCCAAGCCACAGTCTCAGGTCCTGTGATTGACATTCTTCATTTTACTTTCTCTCCACATCATTTCATATCTTTGAGATCCTTCGTGCTACCACCGCATGAAAATCAGACTAAGGTGAAATGCTTTCAGGCCCCTTTTTGATATCTGAGCTGAGAATAGCAGAGAAGAGACAGGAACGAAACATTTTTTGCTATTTTTGTTATGCCGCAGAAAATATGTCTTCTTGACTTTGACTTCCACCACAGACCGCACTCCGCCGCAAACAGTTTCATTTTACCTTTTACCTAATAAGCAACTTGCTTCTTCTAATGTAATTTAATGTAATGTAACCAAAGAGCAAACCGCTAACACGATTGTCATCGTCATCATTCTTCGCTTTCTCTCTCCAAACTGGCCTTGACTTAAAACGACCATTTTTTCTCCCTTAATATTAAAAGAGCAGCTCGTTTTTGCCTCATTTTCTCATGGTCTCCCATGAAAGTCACTCGTGATGTTTCTTGGTGAAAGTGATGTGACGTGACATACAAGAGAAAGAAATTATATTACATTATTATAGGCTGGATCAAGCAAAAAGGGTTTAGCAGTGGCATAAAAATCTACAGGATTTTCCTTTTCGGCTAGAAGTCACGCATAGAAACAGTTTTATTCTCAAGGACAGGATTAAAAGGTTTCGTAATGCATCTTGGTTGTCCTTGTGCTATAGAAAATAGAATGTATATACTAAAGCTATAGACTTTTTCTCAATTTTCAACCGGAAGGCATTGAAACAAGACAAGAGAAACCCAAGGAGAAAAACGGGCCGAAGCAATAAATAAAATGTGATTGTGCAGAGTAAACGATGCGATCACGCAGAGAAGATTTTTTTGGTGAAAGTGGCGCATTATTGCATTTATCTATAAATAAATATCTTCATTGAATCAAAAAGCCATACCGTTCAAATTTCCCATGTCGTAAGGGAAAATCTCCGGTTTTGGTTTTCAGAGAAGGTTGACATTTAAATGTAGTGACGTTTACGGTTTATTTCTATTTTCCATTATTCTACCGAATTTATGTGCCGAATTCACAGAAGTGACGCGGGAATTGAGGGAGAAAACGCGGATAGAGGAGAGAAATATGGGACACGTTTCCTAACTTTATCTTTCATCACGCTAAGTGAGCAGAGAAATGAGAGTGACGCGGGTCACTTTTAAGAAGAACAAAAGATGAAATGAAAGCCACATTACATTTACTTACAGTCAGCTCTGTATTACGCACCACTGCTACCACATCCTTCCGCTTTCATCCAAAGTCACGAATCACGATGCAACCTAACTAACATATTTTCTCTGACATAGGCACTATACAACTAACTTAGCTGTAGGGAAAGCAACATTTTTTGGTTAATACCAGAACCTGAAACTGAGTAGGAAGCTGCATCAAAGCGGTGGTAAAACTCTTGAGGCTGAAATATGTTATTATCATCGTGCTACTTATTATTATTATTTAGTCGTATTTTTTCATTTCGCCATGTCAGTGAGTGAATCGCCTTAAGGAGAAAGCAAATTATTTGCAAAGCTGTGTGAAAAATGAGCGGGGGACAAACTGTCACCGAGACTGAAGCAGTGGAGTGATAAACGGGGCTAATGTGAACTCCACGTAGTTTAAAACACATGACGGAACAGAATTTCTTTCTTTTCTTCCTTCCCTTCTGAAAGTGATGTATCTCTTTGATATAATGATGTCAGTACTCGGAAGGAGAAGGAAAATGGTTGATTTCCATGGAATGAAGTGAAACCGCGAGACGCTTCTTTCTCGAATCTCTCTCGACTCGCTTTTACTGAGTAAGTGAGTAAAAGAAAAGGTTGTACTTTCATCGGAGCGTGAATAGAAAAGGTAATGTACAAAAAAGATACATTCGAGGTTTTCCAATAACCATTAGAGAAAGTTGTGTAATAATTTTCTATAGGTTAGTTTCACTTTCTCTAGTTTATGCTACTTTCTTTTTCTTTCTGATTTCGCTGTTTACAGAGGTAGTTAGGGCGGTCTCGCGAACACATCAAAGCTAACAATTGAAGTCAGAGTTGGAGTCAGTCTGCTGATAATAACATAACGCGCATAACGCATCATATGTCATCCGTCAAGGGGAAAGTAAAGTAGAAGCGATGGGGTTCATAATGTGTCATGTACAAAACTAGCTTTTCCTCTACTTTTAGTTGGTTGCTAGAAAGACAAGGTCAAAACTAACAAACCAATCAACAACAACTTTCTCCTAACTCTGACAAAATAGGATGAAAGTGGAAAGGAAAAGTTTATCTTGGCTATTGCTATGTACAAATTGACTTTGAGAAAGTTAAAGGCAACATCTAATACTTAGCTAGCCAGAACGAAAGCTAGAGAGTTAGGCATTGGCAGAAGTGAAAGCGAAGGAAAGTGAAATTGTGCCGGTTAGATGTACAATGACACAAATTGCCTTGTATTTTTTCTTCCAAAGTCCATGCTGTCTTTTGCACTAAAACTACTCAGCGTCTGTCACTTTACGTCTGTCCGTATGTAAACAATATTCATGCCGTTTGCTTGGCTCGTGTCGTGTCAGAGAAAGTAAAAAAAAGAGTTGTTCAAATAATAAGAAAAGCATCAGCAAAGTGGCTGTTCAGTTCGACCGGTCGACATGAGGGAAAGAGAAAATGTTTATTGGAATACACAAATAACGACATTACCGACTTTACTTTGTTTCTCTAGAATCTTCTGACTCTTCTATTTGTTAGGTTAGGTTTTAGCTTTTTATTTTCTTTCCAGGAGAAACAAAGTTGGTTTTGCACACAAGAGAAAGCAGGCAAGGAGGCAAGTAAACTTTGTAATTTCTTTTTCGTCTTCTTTTTCTCCTTCGGGTTGAATTTAAAAAACACTCATGTTCCTCTTGTTTGCATATTATGACCGCAGCCATTTTTCATTAAATGCCAGCACGCTACGTATGGCACACGCTCACTTTTATTTTTTTATCCTGTTTTCTCAAACAAGCCTACATACATTACATTCCTTGCGAGTTTTCATTTGCTGAAGACAAATGGCCCCAGCTTTGTCTTCATTTTTGTGTCGACGACGTCAGAGAATCGGAGAAAGCAGAGAAAATGTATCACCAAGCTACACTACCATTATTATGCACGTACAAAGAAAATTTTCGAACGTGTCTGCTGCGTGTATATAAAATGTCTGCAAGATTTTGTGAAATTGGTTGGGAGCTGTATAAAAAAGGAAAATAAAAATGTTGCTTAAACCGTAAACTAAAATGGGCCCACTTCACTCAACACGTTCTCAATTTTATACATATTCAAAAAGCAAAACGTAAAAGGATGTATTTATTTGGTAGAGTCACAGTTACTCAAGAGAAAGTCTTTATTTTATTTTGTTTTATTTTGTTTTAGTAAAAGTTTTTGCTTATTCGTTTTATTTTTAAATTTCCATCCCTTTTTAACATTCTTTAAGGACACTTGAAAAAAGCGATGTAATAAATGTCCCTTACTTTTCTTTTTCTTCAAGAAAGAGAAAGCAGCGGACACCGATGCATTTGATATTCAGCTTGAAACTTTTCCTTGACTTTTGTAGATATGACTTGAATCCGGAAAATTATTGCAGAAAAGTAGGCAATGAAAGCGAAATAATAACGTTGTTCTACTCAGTTTATGTTTCACTGTCGCAAGCCATCTTTTACTCATATTTTTCTGAAACTTAGTTGAGTAGAGACTGTCTCACTGTGTCGTGTGCTATGTTCGTTACCCAGTGTTGTGTGCATCAGCATCAATTGCGCCGCTTACTGACGACTCTACTATTACCACAAGTCTTTTCCACATGACGTACTTTTTAGTACTTGGAAAAACGCATAATGGCGGGGAGAAATGAGAAAATAAAGTAGTTTCATTATAGCATAAGGGAAGAAAAAGTTCGAAACTTGTAATTTTTTTTTGGCGTGTACCTCCAACTCACGTCTTTATTTTCTCCAGCGATGCGTGCCTGTGGCAGGATGTGGATTTAGATGCACATAGGCAAAAGCAGGAGCCAGAGGAGAATAGAAAGTCATTCATTCATAGCCACATGCTGTCTTTTTTAGAACGAATGCATTGTAAACCCATTTCAAGCCATTTCCCAAAAAATGGAAAAGCGAAAAACCAAAGACGTTCCTACTAGTGAGAGTGAAGTGATCCACAAGTATGTACGTTAGTGCCTAGGTACGTGCTTATTATGAAGTACAGAGTTAGGCTAAAGCTTGGCAGGGCGAATGGAACAATTTCTGTAATTTATCCAAAGTTAAGCCTTAAATTATTTTTTATTGTGCGTAATAATAGATTTGACTGGAGATGAGACCCATTTCGTAGTGTGCATTCATATCAAATGACTCCATTCAAAATGAGTTTGAATCATTGACGCGAGGCTGCTCCCAGGTCTCAGCTCCCAGCACACAACAAAACAAGAGAAAGCGGAGAAAGCAGGAATGAAATGAAATGAGACGAGAATGCTTCAACTACTTAGCTCTAACTTACTCACACAACAGCTGCTACACTTTAAAATCCTTTAGAGGACAGAAACTTTCTCTTTGGCAAGAAGGCAAAAGCTACTGCCGAGTTCCTATTCATGCTGTCTCCAGAGTTTTAGTCACGATTTCGATGTTATTTGTTCGAACATGTCACGTTATGGTAATAGCCTTACTTTTATTATTATCATGGTCATTGCATAGTAAATCGTTATCATTGCGGTGTAACGTTCAACCCTTTGTTAAGAGGAGGTCCGCTTTCACTCACTCGCTGCTATCGAGTGTGCATCTAACTTCCATTTGTTGTGTGGAGCTGATAAAAAGTTGATAAGACTGCGCGATATATGCGACTGTTGACATGTGACTGACTGAAAGTGAATAACTTTTATTTCCCTTTGTAACATAACATCGCATGGTGTGGCCAGAAATTTGCAACGAGTGGACTAAAATGAATGTAGGTACACATGTAGAAGTTTGGAAAAAAGTTTTCGGGAAAGAGTCGTGTCTCATTATTCGTGCTTGTTGGCATATTATTATTATTATTATTATCATATGACAGACGATGATAATAACGATGCTCATTTAAATAACTTTGTGTGTGTATGTGAGATGAATGTTTTGATTGTTGGGGAAAGAAAGATAACGGTTGTTAGATGACTTTCTCCTTGTCCTGCTTTCACGCATAGTTTTTTCGAATACCGACAAGAAAAGCCAAAAAGTGTAGTCATGCACGGCAGAATGGAGAGCATCATATTATAATCATGGGAGTGAGACGTTTCCGTTACTCGAGTTCTTGCTCTAGCTCAACTTTCTCTTTTTGCTTTTACTCCGCTTAAATTGCTTCTTATCCTCCTCTTTCCTCGAAAAGATGACCAGCTAAACTTTCATTTCTCTTTTTCTTTTGTCATTTGCATAAGTACAAAACTTTGTAAGTTGAAACCTGGCTCTTGTTCGTGTTCACGTTTCATGTTCATATTTCTAGAGAAAGCAGACTTTTCACTCTTTCAATCTTATAAATTGGACATTATTTTCTCTAAAATTTTACTCTAGCCGAAGTAAATTACCATTTTTTACTGACACACGAAACTTTATGTAAATTGGTCTAAGCCAACAGACAAGAACACGGAACTGGTGAAATCAGAGCTGAGGCTGGAAATTTT
This sequence comes from Cyphoderus albinus, assembly GCA_021029165.1. NCBI lineage: Eukaryota > Metazoa > Arthropoda > Collembola > Entomobryomorpha > Paronellidae > Cyphoderus > Cyphoderus albinus. Next base: position 5,706 of record VYYJ01001856.1, read on the forward strand.
GCAGAATTTCATTAGGATTTCGAACACAATATGCTTCCACCACCAACTCAAAATCAGTCGTCGTCGTCGTCTTGCTTATAATATTTTAGGCTTGAACGAGAAAAGAATTGTTCTTTATCTTACAAAATTTCTGATTGATCGTCTGTCTTCCCTGAAAATAAATACGACGCAGCGAAGTTAAGCTCGGAGGCACTTTATCCTCTCAATAATGGATACAACTAACGTCCTGCTCACTCGCAATATGATACATATTATTATTATGAATTTCACTTTCCGTCTCCAATTCTTTTTTTCCCGATTGCTTCTTTTTTCCCTCGGTATGAATTTCTGATCATTACTCATGCAACAGTCAAATAAGTTAGGGTAATAGCAGCACAATTGGATTTTTCAATACATCTTCCATTTTTATTTTTTATTTCTTTCTCGAACGACACAACGCATAAACTATAGGAGAAAGTGGAAAGTCGGCAGGCGAGATTAAACTTTCCCCGTTCTGATTTCCCATAGCTGCAGCTGTCTTTATATGAAAATGGATAAAATGCATAATATTTTTGTACAATGCGTTACAACTATAACGTATATATGTAATTGAGAGCATATCTCAATCTCGAACTTTCTTTTTTTTCTTTTCTTCCTATTTTTTACGCACAATGTAGAAAAGAATAATTCATTATGCATGAGAATTGTGCACTAATTTTCTCCGTTTCTTTCAGCTCCTAGCAAGGAAATTTGCATTTTCTATTTCTCAATGTCCTCGTCCTCATTGGTGAAAGTAAAAGAAATCCGAGTTTTTGTCGCCGGCGCATTTTTTATTTTATTTTCCTTTACAGTCAAGAAATTTCAAAATTATTGACAGAATGTGAAGTAGAAAGCTTCCGCTAGGAAAAAATATTTTGCCTCCCATTAAATTCAAATTGAATCGAAATTTTACTTTTGTTTGATGCATGTAAATAAATTCTATATATGAAAAGAAGAAGAAATGAGATTCCTTAACAAAATATACCTACTGAGTACTAAAACAATTTCGTCTGCTTTCTCCACTTCCAAGTAAAGCTGTTCTCCTTTGTTGAAATTTTTATTTGCGCTTCTAAAGATTCTAGTTTATTTTCGACTCAGCGGTGCGATTTCTCATGTAAAGCTCAAGCTGTTATCATCATAGTCTGAAGTCTGAACTTTTGTCTCGTAAGAATCTCTTGTGAATGACAGGCAGCGTATTTTACGTTATCCAACAGACATTTTTTTTAGAAGGAAAACGACAAAACAAGCGAAGCAGATACACTCAGCACTTTGTTTTTCTTTTCTCTTTTGTCTCTTTTGTAAAACTGCTCTGGTGTTGTGTTGTGTAATGTAATACCATGTGTGTGTTTGTGTGGAAAACTTTAAGCCTTTTTTTAAAATGTGGACAGAACTGGAAGTGAGTTGAGCTGTTCCAAACTGAGTCCAGTTGGACATGCATAAACAAGAATGGAAGCGATGGACATGGAATATGGATTGGATGTGCTTTGCTAGTTTTTTTATCCTTTGGTTTTTTGTCGCATCACGAAGAATAATAAAAGGAAGTAAAAACAAACTGAAAACTGCTGTGCTAATGTAATCGCAATCATTGTCAGTGTCAGGGAAATTACCACATCCCTTTTAATAATCTACGGTGTCTCGATCTCTGATTAGTTCAAACAGCCTAGTCTAGACTGCGATGTTTATGTAATTTTAAATATGCTTAACAAAGGTCATCGAGTCATTTTCATTTACACAAACCATTAAAAGAATAAACTCGTGTGATAGACACTCAGAAAATCATAAATTTGTTAAACACATAAACATATTTAAGCAACATTCGACAAATTAAGCTGACTCTTTAACTGCGGTCGCACAATTTACTTTGACTTCAACCACCCAATTCATTTGCCAACTTTTATGTATCAAATAACCATTTTTCCTTTTTAGTTTCTCTGGCGCTGATGTTTTCTATAAACTACAGAAGAAACTTTTACTCGATTTTTCGACATCCAGCCCGAAGCAAAATAAGAAGGCAGAAACGTCGTTTGCTTTAGTTTTTTCTTCCCCTAGCAAGATACACATCGCAATTTCCATGTCACTACGAAAGTCTTCCGGTGCCGTTTCCACCTCTGCCTCTATTATTATGTTATGCTTTGTTGTGCAAGTAAACAAACTCAGCTTCCTTTCCCCTCAGCCTTTTTCCCTGTATCTTCTCGGAGAGAGGACTGTCAGTTAGCTTGGTAATATCCCGTTTCCTATCCGTCTACTGCGTAATCCCAGCAATAATAATATCAGCCACTGTGCACTGCACGTTACTCTCTAATGCCATCATCCATCTCTGGATACTTTGCTCTGTCGCTTTCTCCGTTCGTCTTTCTCCATCTTTCTTTAGTAGTGGCGGCATGCCACGCCGCTACATGCTACACATACAATTATAGACGTGGACACAAAAACGAAATGTCACACAAAAGGCAGACAGATAAGCAGACTGTATTGAGCTGAGATGTGACTTTTTTAAACTCAACCAGGCTTTTCTTTATTCGTGCTTGGCATTGCTGGGTACTTTGTAAAAATAATATTATAGTAATGTATGTAAGTGGTGGGGAAGAAATAACACGAAGGAACAAAAAGAACAACAGACAATAAAAGGGGAAAATGGGATTTTACGTGTTTTTTCTTCTCATTGTAAGTACATTCATTGAGCGGGTACAGTGGCCGATAATATGTTAACATAGTAATGGGAAAGTGAAAGTTAGTGAGTGATGCTCACGGCTGACAATGGCAAATGCAATGCAATGTGATGTCATAAAAAAGCAGCAGGGTAGGCCAAGTCAGGCGAAAGCCACGCAGCCCCAAGGGACTGCTAATAAAAGTCTGGTACGATCTTTCAATCTCTTTTCAATGCAATGACTTTCTCCTCAGACTCAGGCAGAGTGGAATGTGAGTTCACATTGTAATATGTAATATAATCCTTACAACCTTTAAGCTGAAGAGCACCTCCGCTCTCTTATTCGATGGTGATGGCGAACAGAGCAGAAAACAGTTTACAAAGTCAATATCAGTCAGTTTGGCGAAAGAACCGTGAACATGAAAGAAAATCATTTCATGAATGTTTATTTATGTTAGGTAGGTACATACATACATTTTTTTCCTCAGATAAAAAAGATACGTTTCTCTTTTATACTACATTCTGCAGTCAATCTTGACATTGTGAACACAATATCAAAATAGAGCAGTAGCAGTGTACACTTGCTTTCCCTGGCTTTCACTTCACTCCATTTTTTGTGTTCGACAGAAATTCGAAAAGCCATCTCTAACAAGAAGAAGAGAGCAAAAAGAGACAACAATACAGAGAGAGATACAGAACAGAAAGAATGCATTTGGCAACCTTTACACAAACACAAAAGGAAAAAAATATTTCACGGAAATGGGAAAAACGACGAGAGGAGAAAAGAAAAAAATATACAAATAATGGGCAAGTTGAAGCGAAGAGAAGAAAAAGTGGAATTGAAGGGAAAGAATTGGTGGGGAACGATGAGGCTGGAAATGGTTGTGTGGAGAAGAGATGGATGGACAGAAGAGAAAGTAAAAAATAGAATACATGGTCGTAAAGTGGCAAAAAAGGTGAAACGAAGAAATTGCATTGGTCGTCTACATGCAAAGATTTATAGATTCTCACATAGAATATTCCACACATTTTGTCATTTAAAGATCCAAAAAACATTTTCTCTTTTTGAACATTAGTGGGGAAATGCATCTACTTTCTTTATCCCATCCATAGACATTCTTGTACTCCATTTTTGTATTTTTAACTGGTCCGCTGTGAAAGTTGAGATGTGACGTGAACAGGAAAGTAAGGAAAATTTCTCGGTTGTGTTATTTTAAAAACTTTTCCACAAGGTACAAAAATTCTTTTCTAAGTTCTCCCGTCGGAAATAACAGATGTACGGAAATGGAGGTGTAGAAAGTAAAAAGCACCTAGTTAAGAAAAGAAGTTTTAAGAAATACTTTTTTATCTTTGAGAAATAAAGAATTCACCAAAGAAAAACGAAGAGAAATGGAACGGAACTTGAAGGTGAAGAGTTTTGTGTAAAACATGTAATGCCGAATGTTTAAATTATCTACGTCTACAAGATTTTGTTTTTGTTTTTAGTTAGTCAGTTCAGTCTGACGTAACAATACAAAGTAAATGAACGTTTAATTTAAATTGTTTTTTGTACTTTTTTATAGCTTGCAACAGGACATACTATGGAGAGCTTGGTGGAACATATTCTATCGCAGTGCATCGGCCTAGTTCCAGAGAGTCACAGCTGCCATACGTGTGCCAGTTGACATTTGCCGCAGGCGGTAATAGATTTGGTGATTTAGTTCAGGTAAGAAAAAACATTAACAAAAATGTTATTTGAAGTTCATCGGACTAAACTTCTAGTAATAAAATTGCTTTGTATTTTGTCACAGCTAATTTTCACTAGTGTAACATTGGGGCCTCCACTTTCCTCTGACCAGCACTTAGGCCTGTCCACAGATGTGGACAGTAAAAGTCCCACTTGCAGTGAAGGCCACGTCACTCTGATGGAGCCGGATCGTCCGAGTACCGCTGGTCACTGGTGTGGTCAAGGTTGGGGACAAGCTGTGTTCTTCAGTGAGACGACACGTGTCACGCTCACTCTTTCCCTTTTCACTGTTCCCGTGAATCCCGGGACGTTTGCCTTTGACTTCAGACTTTCTTACAAATTCCTGCGGAGAAAGGACTCGTCAGTCCGCTACGGTCCTCCCAGCCGGCCATTCCACAGGGGCCAACTTCTCCCCGGCACGTTCTGCTCCCTTATCTTCCAGTCGTGCGACAAGGAGAGATGTGCACTTCAATCTCCCAACTTTCCCGGCCTCTACCCCCGTAACGTCACTTGCTACTACGCAATCAGACAGGAAAACGCTCCAACGGGGAATCGAGCAGTTATCAGGCTGAAACAAGACAAGGAGCATCTCATCTACGTGCGTAACCGGTTGGCTGCGAAAAAAGCGGGATATCCTGCAGCAAACTATGGAATGCCTTCCTCGGGAATGTCATCCAACCCAGACTCCTCCGCGGGAAAAGGCCAGTCGCAGGATGTGAGCGTGGGCTACGATTGTGACACGACGTCCGATCACGTCACTATTTACGATGGTTATACAATCAGAGACCCGGTGCTGCTCAGATTCTGCGGTGGCGGTAAATTACCCACCGTTACTTCCAGCGGAAATGAGATGCTCATGGTGTTCCATTCAGCTGCTACAGATTATCTCCTCCAAAACTTTCCACCTTCTCCTATCCAGGTAACGATTCGATAGAACTAGTTTAATTTTTACCCTCCATTTTATGCTAAATTGGGCACGAAATGTGGCAAATTAGCAAATCTATAATATAAGAAAAGAGAAACCAAAGCGAACGTTAAATATAGGTCTACCTAGTGGACCATGTAAAATCTAGTAATTTAATAATTTGAGGTAATTAGCAATACAATAACAAAGAGCAACTTAATTAGTTGTGAATTGTGCACTAGAGTGAAGTTGGTTAAACTTTTCTTTTAGAAAATGCTTTCTTTTCAGTTGGAAGTTTCTAAAAAAAAATCTATTTTTCTCTGGAAATCCATTTTCCCAGGGCTTCCATGTGGACGTGGAGATCAAACATTTGCGAGTGGGCTCGCACTCGTACGTCGAGAATCACAACTGTTTCTTCACAATTTCGAGCTTTCAGAATAAACGTGGCATGCTCACGTCTCCCCAGCACTCACTGCCAGATCGAACAACGTGCACATACTTTCTCCAAGGTTCTCCGGGACAAATCGTTTGGATCTCTCTTCTCAAGTTCTACATTGGTCCACAGCACGGGAAGTCGGGAGACGACACTGGAGGAGGTGGTGGTAGCAGCAGCTCAATTTTCTCATCTTCATTTGGCAGCATTCATTCTTCAGGCGGTAGTAGTGGGACATTCGGCGGTGGTGGTGGTGGCAGTGGAGCAACGGGAATGAGTAGCGGCTCCGCTGGGGCTGGGATTATTACCAACTCTCCAGACTGCAATGCGACTTACCTTCAGATTTGGCAAGGGACCTATGGTAAGTCCACGCAAAATAAATCTATATCTCACACACAGATACCCAATGTGCCTTTAGAATCTCAGCAGGGCTAGAAACTAGCTATCCCATTTTCCAAAACTCCCAAATCTATGCTTACTTTTTCTACGTAAAATGATTGCTTTGTGCCGTTGTGTCTTTATTTTCACTATATTCGTACCGTTCACGATGATTGTAAATTGTCTTCTGGGAAGGCTGCGTAGAGTGAGTGCACAGTGGAGAAAATATAATGGGAATGTAATGACACGGGGAGTGAACATCGCTTCAATTTTTTGCCACACCACATATCACAGATGGGTTTTTCTCAGTTCAAGTTTCATGAATTTTTTTGCAAATGCGTAAGATGCAAGCTTTCTCTAGTAGCAAAAATGATATTTACAATGGTCAAGCGTAAATTTGGATTTAAGCCTCTTTACTTCAACGAAATAATTTCCAGTATCACATTTCAAATCTTCTGGCATGAAATATTTGAGCTAAAGCCGTTGAATGAAACACAACTTGCAAAATCGCCTTAGCCTTCTTAAACCTAAATAAATGCATCACATCACCACAATAAAAAATACAACCGAGACTTTCATCAGCTTAAGTAGGTTCAGCATTCGTTCAAAAAAAACGACCGAGATCTACCACAAAAATTCACAAGAAAATGCACAATGAAAAGAATCTTTTTGTTGTCAACTCAGATTCTCTGCTAGTCTGGTCTAGTTTGTGTGGCAAACTTAACATCCTTTGTGTTCAAATTGTTTACTCCAGTTTCTTTCGCATGAAAAAATGTAGATATGAGTTGAGTACGGAGGAAAAAAGTGGCACGGCTCGTTGCACATTTCTACATCTGTTTTTGTTATGTTTTGCGCCATATCTCTATAAACTCTTCCATTCCAATGTTGCAAGGAATTCGGCCAGAGTACGAACTAACCAGCAAAGTCTTTCTTTCATCTCTTTCTCAGTCTTTTGCAGTGGGAAGTTAAAAATAAAAGTTGTTTTGTTGTAATCGCCTATGCGCATGGTTTCATGAAGATATTTTGTACTTGGTTAGAGCAGCAATAACAATTATTTATCAGTTATCGTTGTATTCACAACACAATATTTTAGCGGTCTTCAGTTTTGCTACGAAAGTCTGGATTTTGGCTGGACGACCGTAAAAAACTGAGCTTTGTGGTGTAATTCAAATAATGATTTTCACTTGGGCGAATGAATGTATCCCTTGCTTCCGCTCTGCTTTTCCCATTGTCCACTTTCACTTTGCTTCAGGGTTCTCCCAAGGTAATCAACTTTCTTTCTCTAGGAGAAAAAAAATCCTGGAAAAAGGAATATGTATCATATCATGATCATCAGTTTCATCATCAGATTTTGTTTTGTATTGGAATCGGAGAAAAAAACTGCCAAGTTTTACGCTTGGTTAAACATTTCTACTCTCATCTGTTATCCGTTTGCTTACCAATCTACCTGAAAATTCCTCTCTGAGGTGATCCTGTGCAAAGCATTGTCTCCCCTACTTCGAGCCACATGGAGGACCTAAAATGGAAAGAAAAAGGAACAGTTTTATGTTTTGTCCTTTTTATTGAATACGAGACACAAAAGGAAAGAAAGTAGGAACCGGAAAAAGTCCGTCGTAAAACTCCAACTTTCGCCTACTTTCTCCGAAGTATTATAGAATACCTGCCTCACCCACAAACGTCGTGTATGGTCGTATAGTATGTTAAAGCGGAAGAAAAGGAAAACGTAACTGCCATAGCCACACAAAAGAAAGGAATGATTAAGAGAAATGAATGGATTTCGTTTCACTTTCACTCCTATTTTCAGTTGAGCCAAGATATCTAGGAAATTGGAATTGGTGCAATAGTACCTAAGTTCAGTATTACAGCATCGAGAGCTTTATCTCATATCTGGGCTCATTTCCTGGAACAAGATGAAAGTGTGTAAGTCGATTGCCAGGGAGTCTAGTCAGGTGCAGTTTTTTTACTTTCTTTTTCTGGTGCGTGAATTGCGTAACGGAAATAAAGGATCGATGAAGAAAGAAAGTCATTTGCTTACGCATTTATTTTGTATACCTACCTAAACCTAAATAGCTTTCACCAAGTCATTACTTTCTAAAAAATTTACCTAGTTTTAAAAATTACAATTCAAATGGAGAATTCATCATGTTTAATAGTATACGGGAAAATAAACCATTCCGACTCATTCATTCGTGTGAGATAGGATGAGGAAATGTTAAAGCAAATTATGTTTTGTCTAGGTACATAGTACACATGTGAGCGCAAATAGTAGATTTAAGCTGGAGTTTCCTTTCCAGCTTTGCCGAACTACTTTCTCTCAAAATTTGTTGTGATGATACATTTACAAACAAGCTGAGATTCAAGGAGAGAATTTTTGTTCGACTGCGATTTTTTGGAAGAGAAAGTCAGACTGAAAGAGAGAGTGCATTCAGTGAAAAAAATTTCTATAGGACTTGCTCTTCATTATTCTTAAACCTTCACTGGCAATTTTGGGATCATCGTGATCACGAACGAGTAATCTCATCTGGTGGAATTTTACTTGGCTTTGCCATGCCTTATTATTACTATTATTATTATTGCCAGAAACATTTATTTTGATGTACAAATTGTTTATTGTATATTTCGTTATTTACTTTGAAGTAAAAGACCTGGATCAGTTTCAGCAGCAGTGAAAGTCCGTTATTTATGAAGTAGTTTCTCTTCTCGTGTCTGCCACTCGTTCCCTCCTCGTTAGCTCTTTCCATTTCCCAGCTAAACTCAGCTCTCAGAGTTTGCGATCGTTCATATATGTAGAAAAGTTTTATGAAACCACAGATTTTTTTATATTTACAAAGAGATCCAGAGAAAGTGTATAGCACAAGGCAAAGAGATTTTACCTTGTTTCTTTCTCTACTCACTGGTCTACTTGCTTTCTCTTTTTCTCTTCTCAATTTGCTTCTCCAGTCTCCAAACTTGGAATGAATGGGTGAAAGTGGAAAGAAAAGCAGAATTTGGTATGCAGGACCACGCTCCGGCCCCTTATTTCCTTGACTTATGTTCACGTGTTTCCCTTTCGCTTTCTTTTCCTTTTTCTGGTTTCGCCTTTGGTTTTGGTTTGGTTTATTCCTCTTTAAGAAGTTGGTTGCTGGTTGGTTAGCTGGAATCTTTTTAGTATTATTTCTCATTCCTTCCAGTCGTTTCTCAAATATTTTGGCAGCCTGATAACAATGATACATACGAAACAAGGAACGCAACAAAACAAAACAAAACAAATGGAATGAGATGAGAGATCTATGATATGATAAGATACCTTACGTATTACATACATGACTTTAGCTGGCGATTGTAAGCTAAACTACATCATTCTGGTTATTCGCTTTACTTTCACCCAATTGTGTGTATGCGTATGTGCAATGAATTACTTACATCAGACATTTGACGGGGGAGTTAAGCTCTCCCTTAGAACTTTTCTCTAACCTAATCCAAAGTCATTGTTTTAAAACAAATAAGTTACTGGTTACTGGTTTAGTACAACATGAACATGACATTGCATGACATGACATAAAAACACGGCAAATAGTAATTAAAATTAGCAAGAATTTTTTTCTAAATAAAGCGTCGAGTTCATTTTGTTTGTTTGTTGTCTGTGAAATTGCTTGTTTTTTAAAAGAGCGAACAGAATGAAAATGCTCGAGAGAGTGTGGTGAAACAAATGAAATGGGGAAATGTGTTTATGTTGTGTTGTCTGAGAACGTGGAATAAAAATTGATTATTTGCAATGCTAACTCTGTGTTCTGCAAATTGGAAGTGGGAAAAAGATTTTGTTTTGCTTGTTGTGTATCTTGAGACTATAATTTGTAAAAGCTGAACAAAAGCAAAACGAAGTGTATTTTTGTGGTGGGCAATTTTCATTTGCATAGATAAAGAAAGTGTTTTTAGCTTTCTCCAATCAACGTCAAGTCAACAAAGTTTTTAGCTGGGGTGTAGAGGGCATCACCACAGGCATGAAATTGGGAACACAAGGGAAACTAAACATGATTCGTTATTGTGTTGTTCGCACTAAAAATATCCGAGAGTTTTAGAGGCGCTCATCATAAACCTTTGTGTTCCTCCTTTGATAGATCAGAGGAAATACAACAACAAAATTTTATGTCTCGCAACTTTACGATGTTCATTCTTGTTTACAAAAATTAGCTCCTCTGAGTGAAAATTGTAAAAAGAGGAAAGAAAAATCTGGAAGCTATAGACCTAACGTTTACTGCATAGCTGTATGGCTCCCTATAAAATTGAATAAATTTGCGAGTGGAAATTATTGAGAATTTTTAGTTTGCTTTTATATATTTAGTATTTGCGAAAATAATGAAATTTGTTTCTTCTCCGAGTTGACAAAGACACAGCGAGCAGCATATCGCATCACTTTTAAGTTTTATTGTGCGCTGCATGAAAGACTGGGGAAAGTTGGAGAAAGGAACGAGGAAAGTTTTTGTTTCTTATTCTGCTTTACTGGCAGGTTTTCATAAATTAGAACATTTTCTAGTAGCTTCAAGACGGAGACGGAGAGAGAAAATGGAGAATGATTACTTTCTCCAGAAGGAAGACAAAGTTTGTTAAGAATTTTTCATTTATTGTCCTCTCGCCTTTTATAACTTTTTATAATCGAATTGTACAGAGTTTTCATTTTCACAAGGAAAGCTGAGTTTATTTTCGTTAAAATTTCCTTCACATCGTCTGGAAGAAAGTTTAGCGTAATTTTGTTTTCTGGGTCAGAGTAATTAACATTATTATTTCTGTTTGACTTTTTTTTTTTCTCTGCAGGTGAACACTCGAACAACGCCACCCTGCTGGCCCACATGTGCGAGGACACAGCAACCAAGAAGACATGTGAGTTCATGCTTTCCGCTTCATCCAAGTCGCAGCAAAGGGCTTGTCACCCGGAAGAAAGTTTTATCTCGAAAGGGCCACACATGACCCTGCGACTCGGTGTGGAGACCAGCACCGTTCTCCGTCCTGTTGAGTTTAAGCTCTACTACGAATTCGTCGAGACGAAGCAGGAAGGCGAATCTTTTCTTCCGGCCTATTTGTCACATCAAACTGCACTTAATTTGTTCAGCACACCGAACCTGCCGCGTCCGTTTGTGAGCAGCAGCAGCAGTCTGCTACTGGGGAAAGGCAACACTGGCTACAGTGGAATCACCAACATGGTTACAGGAAGTGGTGGAAGTATGAGCAGCAGCAGCAGCAGCCGAATTCTCACAGCTGCCCAAGCAGCCGGAATGAGTTCTCTGGGAACTTCCATGAACACGAACGGCAGCAAAAAGCGATCAAACTCCAAATCAGTCCGCGTGTCTTCTTCTGGTGAAAGCACAAGCGGAAAAAGTAAGAGTAATAATAATAATAATGACGAACTGATGATGATGATGAACACGGCTCCGTCGTCATCTGCTTCCCTTATCTGGAACTTCTGCAGATGTCGGAATTTCCGGTGTCAGTTCTTTCACAGTGAGCCGACTCTCGAGCGGTGTAAATTTTCTAGGGGACGAGCCAAGTAGTAGTGATAGTAGTGGCAGACTTGTTGGTGATGGTGGACACAGTGGAGCGGCCGAAGGCAATAATAAAAACATTAATATGATTAGTGAGGGTGGTAGGAGTGAAAGCAGTGGTGGTGCTATGTCATCCTTTCAAGGAATGAGTATGAGTGGTGTGAGTAGTTATCTGTCCTCCTCCGCGGGCAATCCAGTGGACAATCTTGTGGCAGCGGCACAAGTTCAGGTCGCAGCAGCGGCTTCCGTTCTTTCCAGGGAAAGAGAAAGTTTTCCCATCTCCCCGAAGCAAAGCTGCAGCAGGATTTTTCGCACCCAAAACCGTGCAATTCAAGCGGGCAGCTTTAACAGTCCGAGAAATGTCTTTTTCTTCGGCAGAGGAGGCGTCCGCAATCTCACTTGCATTTATAGATTCCAGGGAGGACAAAACGAGAAAGTCAGATTGACCATTGATAGCATCAGCTTGGCTGGCGGGTAAGTCAGAATTTCTTTTTTGAAATATGTTTTTGCACCACCACATAAATCTGAGCGAACTTTCTCCGGAGAAAGCTGAGAAAAAACATCGAGTCGCCTACTTTCATGTTCCCTTTGGTCCCGGACCCAGTCATTCATAGAAAAACGTACGATGTACGTGGATACACGAACATTTTTCACGCCTGCTTTCACTGGATTAACGAAGGGACGAGCCAAGAATCTTCTTTGTGGTTTCATTTCATCTACTAAAAATACCAGGCTCTTTTTTGATAAAACATTTTACATGCGTAGGGCTGTATTTATTTTAGAACTCTTTACCAGGAGAAAGTTAATGAATGCAGGGAAAGCATTAAATTATACAGCGAATAAAGTGAATCTAAACACACAGAGAGAAAGCAAGGAAGGAGAAATTTGTTCATTCATTCATTCCGAGAACGACATTGATGATAGGACTCTTGTGAAAACGATATATCTTTGCACATTTCTTTTACTGACAATGAGTTGTGTGTGTGGAGAAAGTGTGCTGGGCTGAGAGTAAAAAGAAAGCTATCTATTTGCACGCACTAATGTATGCACGCACACAAGACCTGACAGCTGCAAAAAGACCACACACACACAGAGATAGAGGGGAAAAAGATAAGAAGAGTCACACTCGAAAAGCAAACATTGCGAAAGAAAGGAGTGAAAGCAGATATGAGAAAGTGTGTATAGAGTAGGCGTATAGGAAGGAAGGTCTCCAGAGACGAGAGTATGAACCAAAGTCGAATCTTGTGAAACTCAGGTCATGAATCTTTCAATTTTTAATGAGACTGAGCCACAGGGATTCTTCACATTGTACATAGACTCTCTATTTCTCTGCCAGAAGGAACGGAGAAAGTGGAGGAAAGTAAACACCTTAATACACTCAAGTGTGCCGAATTTTCTGTTCCAGGAAAATTTATACCAATGTATTTTTGGCACTCGAAAATTTGTTGGGTACTTACTTACCAGACCTTGTTGTTGTTGCTGTGTTTATTTACTATGCTTTCACTGTCTCGCAGAAACTACAGCACGCTCAATATCTGGATTTTAGTGTTCCTCTTCTGTTCAATTGAACGGGATTCAGGTGAAGTTTTTGGAGTTTCTGCTTGCACTGATTGTAAAGATAAGTGAGAGTGAGAAATCAACGTTTTAAGTTCAGTTGGTAAGAGTTCGTATTTAACTTTCCCTGCTGCAAGTCTAAAACTTTGTACAGAGAGAAAGTGAAAAACTATGACTGAGCATGAATCAAAATTAAATATCTTCTGGTTACGTTTCACATATGAAATCAGCTTGATATGAGCAAGCATTCGAGAGAAAGCAATTTTCTTATCGTATAATTAATGTATATAATCATGGAATGCTGGTTGGAATGGAATGACTGTGACTGTGTGACTGCCGCCATCCTAAATATTTACTTCGAGCAGAGCTCTTCCAATCTTTATTTTACATTAGTCTCATTTCCAAAACCGCACTTTAGTCACAATTTTTATTTGACCAACGGAGAAAGTAGAGTGGAATGCTAATGAAAACTAATTTCTTTTCTCTTCTGTTAATTGCCCGCCTTATATTTATTTATGAAGATGAGTTTCATTTCACGGAGAAGTTTTAACTTTCACTCTCGGCATCCGCATCTCATCACTTCCGGTAAAGTGGGCAAACTAATGTTTGGTTTCGTATTTGGTATGTCAACCTCAGCAACTTTCACTTTCGCGGCACACGAAGGTTTGAGAGAAAATGAAATGAAGTCATGTGGAAGGGATAGTGAGGGAAAGCAGTGTGCCGACATCTTTATTTGAAAGCAGTGATAAATAAATAATAAGGAGAAAGTTGGTTGTAAGTTGTAGTGTGGTGTAGTGTCGTTGTAACGTATCACGGCTTAGATTTTTTGTTTAGAGAAAAGAAAGGAAAGTGAAAGTGCCGGAGTCAGCAATAAGCCTGGTTTCGTTACATAAATACATACATGTTTAAATGGAGTCAGCACAATTTCCCTGCACTCAAGTGTCATAGGGAAGATGAAGATGAGGGCGGTTGGCTGGTGAAAGAAATAGCACTTTCTCCTCTTTAACCCACTTTTCCACTTTGTCTTTGTGCGTTGCGTGTGTACTTGTACTAGAGGAAAGCGAGTGGAGTGAGAGAAGAATCTCTTCTCGTCTCAGCTCCACTTCTCCATTTTCATTTGGCATCAACTCTCTATTTTATAGTGCATGTCTGCAATATTTAATGGCGTTATAGTCTTTTGTGCCACTTGCAGTTGTTGTATTACGTATTGTTAGTGCCAATGTTTAAGTAAAGTGGTAGCAGTGGTACACTGCTCGAGTTCGAGCTGCAGCATCACACATCTAAAATATTAAATTACAGCTTTGTTTCCCTTTCGCTTTCTCTTATCACTTTCACCCAAACTCACGTGCACACTGTGTAAGGCTAGTAGATACTTTATGTAATACACATGACTCTGACAAGACAAAGTCGAACGACGTCGTCCTCTATCCTACAAGTACGAGCACTCGTAAAAGCTACTTAGCTGAGGAAGACCTCATAAAAGGAAATGCTTAAGTGGCAACTCACTCCTTTCACTAATGGGTCTCCGAGAAATGACAGAATGCAGTCAGAGTAAGCCGGAGCTTGGTCCTTCATTTGTTGGGACTAGGAACTGTTTTTGATACGAGTACAAATAACCAAAACTATGAGATACACTTTCACTGCTTTCTCTTACTTTCACTCTGCTTTCTCCACTTTCACCAGTTACGATATTATAATTTTGGGGATAATTTTCAACTCGTGTGCGTAAATTTGGAATAATCGGAGTGTTGCAATTGGGCATAAGTGAGATATCATTTTATGTGAAAGCTTGGCTGAACTTGATGTTGAAGACGTGAGAGGATCCTTGAGTTGCATCTGAAGGATTGTATTTTCATTTGATATCGAGAAATCTATGGACTATGGTAGAGTAAGTGGATTGATCATGCATCACAACATCTCGTCTTGTAAATGTTTGTTCATTCGATCGTGTTTCAATCACGTTCCGGCGAGGTCTCTAGAGATGCAACCTACCTGTGACCTGAAATCCTCCCTCGTACTCGTTAAGCTTTATTGGGGTGCGTTAATCAAACACAGATAAAATAAAACCGGCATCGTTCCCAAAAATCTTTTACGGGTTAAATTTGCACAAACCTGTGCAGCAGTCACATTCGCAGACAGTGACCCACTTCAACTTCTCTCTCGCCCGTAGCCATTTCTCAAACGGGCTGAAGGCAGGTAAATTGGTCGTGTCCTGTCTTGTCGTTCTATCACTATCACCATCGCCTCACTGAACAAATGGTGTAAATTAAAATCTTACCCTGCACTATTTTCCTCTTCTACTAAAAACCCTGTTTTCGAATCTCATAGAAAAAACATTTATTTATTCGGGCTCAGGGACAAAATGGTGCCAATAAATTGGATTGGATTTTGTTTACTTTTCCTAAATACCCCTGTGCAATTTAATTTGCCAAAAAAGGATTTGCGATCACTTAATCCAAGCCGCATGTTTAAAGATAAAGAAATGTTATGTAAATATTCTAAGTGAAATAACTTTTTCTACGAAAATGAAAATCGATTCAAATTTGAGGAACAATTTTTGGTTAGTTTCATCTATAGAAGTGGGCGATTTGTCTTTCTCAAGTTAGTTGTGTCATTTTGGTTACCATTATAATTTAGTTTTTCTCTTGGTGAAAGTAGAACTGTTTGGAGAAAGTTGAGTGTTATCTTGAAGATTTCGACCATACTCTTTTTCTTGTAATATGTAATAACGAAAGCAACCAACATTTTGGTAAATTACCATTACATCAACGAGCGATGGCCATTTTGGGGTATTCATTTCCTCTCGTGGAGAACGTAGACGGATAGCTATGACTAAATGTTGGGCAAGGGAGTTTAAGGAATATTTGCTGGAAAAAATGGTCACATTAGTGTATCCAGCAGTCATTTCCAATTTACGGAACGCACAAGATATAATAAATAGCGGGAAATGGGACATTTTTACTGCCTGAAACAAGAGCAATCCACGCACCGCACTTTTCTAGTCTGTGGCTTTTTCGGTATGTTATGATGTGATGTGATATGATACTATCCAAGAAAATAAGAGAAAGTTTAGCTTTCTCTTTCCAAGAAATGACGGAGAGTTACAGCGCCATAATGTGGGTGGACTGTACATCTCTCACATGGGAATTGTGCAGTGGGGCAGTACCACGGGAAATAAGAAAAAAAAAGGCGATTTAAAAAATAATTTCGTTTTATACCTTATTTAAAATCTAAAACGGGGCATGTTTTCTTCGGCTTTGTTTTAGTAAAGTAAGATTTCTTCTTTACGGTCATAATTCGCAACGCTTAAAGAGGAGGTTCCATTAAAAGTTGGCTGAAGCATCTCCCGAAAGATAACGGATGATCAAGAAAAGGATATTGGTTGATTGCCATTGCCCAGAGTTAAAATCATGTGAAGTGAGCAGGGTGAGTGAGCGAGTATCAAGTTGTGCGTGTATATAATGTACGTACCAAAAGGGGCTGAGCCTCTTATCTTAATGTATCTGAGTGTAAAATGAAGACAAAAAGGATGCAGGGATAACGGACGGATGGAGGAAATCGCAGAAAAAACGTTATTCGGAGCTTTCACTTCCAGCTAGTAGACAGGAGCTGGTTAGTTTCTAAGAGGGAGAGAAAAATATTGCAATATTTTATTTCAACTTTGACATTCATTCATGAAAATGATATTACATTGCTCGAATCCAGAGTAGTCCAAGATGAAGAAGAGAAAGTGAAACTGGGTCAGTCTCAACAAAATGGTGATCGTTTTGTATCTGTTTTTGCAATGAGAAAGAATTTGAATGTGTTCCAGAATCTCTGGAGAAGGAGAAAGTGGCATGAAAGGAAAGGGGCAGGGATACTATCCATCATGCTGTTTCGTTTTTTCGAGGGGAGAGCGCACAGAAGGAGAATTTCCAGCTTTATAATTTCTTTCTTCTTCATCTCCCACTCAGTTTCCTCGAAAAAACTTCCAAGAAGAAATAAAATGTATATCGTGGCAAAGCGGTACCTACGCATTTTTATTTTCTATTTTTTCCGAGTTCAGTCTGTAGAGAAAGCTTCCGGTGAGCTCTCCGATCCCATCCTGACTGAGCAGTTTTTTGGGAGTCTCTGAGAAAACTTTCTCTTCAGAAAAAAGTAGCTCCTCGTCTTCCTGTAACTTTAACTCTAGTAGCTGCCATAGTGGAGTACCCTTTTTTATTTTCCAAGTTGTTGGTCCATATTTTCATTAGAAGCTACTTTCTGCTTGCGTGTCCAACTCCAACTTCAAATCCAATCCGATCCCATTATTTTATTCCTGTTTAGAAAATCAGAAAATATTTTTGCTTATAAAAATGCTTTATTTTACAAAAAAACTAAACACATTCAATGAGACTCGAGGGAGCCATGAAAATGCTGGGGCATTCACGCAAACAAGGGGAAGAATTTTATTTTACCTCTTTTCTTTCCTCTAGCTTTAACTTAACAGCACTCCCGGCTAATGTTCGTCACAGTGCTCCATTAAATGTGACATTTTCAATGTTAAATCGAGCACACTTTCACTGCCCCGAGTGAAAGTGGCAGAGGTTTTGTCTTTGCATGCATGTTGGAAAATCTATGTTCACAACATTACGGACAAGGAGAGTAATGTTTGGTGGGGGTTTTGTAGCCAAGATAAAATGTCACATGTGGCAGTAAAAGGGTCACACAAATCTTCAGCTGTGTATTAAAATACCATTTTGTTTTTCAACTCGGGTAATAACAGGAAGGAAATTGCAAAAAATAATGACTGGACAGAAAAGTTTTTTTCTCTTACATAACATGATACAGTTAATGATTCGTGGAGAAAGTGCCGAAGAGGAAACAATAATATCTCAAATGCAATAAGTGGAGAAAGTCGAGATTTTTCCGGTGTCAGCAGTTTCAGCCTGGATTTTTTATTTATATTATTTTATATTATGTAATACAAAATAAAGTTAAGTTAACGAGTCATAAAACTGCATATAATTTCTTTATGTGAAGTGAGTGGCCAAAGAAAGTGAAAGTCGCTGATTCTCCTTTTCCCCATGATTTTCTCTGTCTGTTAGTTATAGCATCCAAATTATTTTATTGTGCTAAGCCAAAAGAAGTTTTTGGTTTTACTCATCCACTTTTCGCCATTCATCATGCGACAAACTTTGTGACAGATCGCATTTTTCACTCCCAAACTTTCTTATATAATTCTACTCGGGGTGGACGTTGGAAACCGGTGGTTTATCATTGCACTACCAGCGTACCTTTAGCATTGGGCAGCTAAGGCATTGATAAATATTGAAAATTGCTGACATAATGCATTTTTATACGAGTTTGTATAACCGTCTAGTCTTCAGTCTCCTGCCCAGCCACCCTCAACTTTTCCCAAGACTTCAGCATGAATTTGTGTCGTTAGACCGGATCTTGATATTTAGTCAAGTTAAATAGGTTAGACAATTTGCTGGAGTGGAGATTGCAGTGTGGCCAGTCGACATTTGTCTAGACGTTTCGTCGTCGAATCCAGCTTTCTCTTTACTTTTATATTTTGGGAGGAAGGAAATGAGGCTAAAATGGGGCCAATTGATTTGGACAGTTTGGGTACATAAATGCAGACAGTTACGGTAACCGGCGATCAAGTGGTCATTAATCAAACAATTTAGAATCAATATGATTTTTTCTTATAAGTGAAGCAGATGTGCTTAAATGGTGTTCAACGCGTGTGCGTTCCATGCTCCATCTTGCGACAACGAATTTTATGATTGATCCGAGCTATAAGAATTTTTTAGAATGAATTGAAATGAGAAATTGGCTCGGGAGGATAATTTAGAAATAATTGGAAAATTTTATTGAATATTTTTTATTTTCGAAATATGTAGCATATTGGACATGAAAAGTACGTGAAATAATTTTTACTAGACATAATAGAAACAAAATAATGCGGCTTTATCTTCGCACACACGCATAAATGAAAATGAAAAACGTTTTCAACGCATTAGAACTAAAACTCGATTTAACTTTAAACGACTTTATGGAGTAAAGCCATAGTATTGTTGGAGGATTTGCCTCTTTAGCTCATTATAGTCGTGGTTTATGCATTATGGATCA
Source organism: Cyphoderus albinus (assembly GCA_021029165.1). NCBI lineage: Eukaryota > Metazoa > Arthropoda > Collembola > Entomobryomorpha > Paronellidae > Cyphoderus > Cyphoderus albinus. The sequence continues at coordinate 24,978 of VYYJ01001856.1, forward strand.
ATCTCTAAATCCACATCCACATCCAACCATCCACCTTTTCACATTTCCCTTCTTCTGGGGTGGCACTCAAAAAGTCTCGTGCTGAGGAAAACTTTCACTTTTCTCGTCTTGCTTCTCCTCTCCACTCTTACTTTAGATATGCTCTTTTCGGGCTTGGAGTGAAAGTGAAGAAATTCTTGCTGGCTCCTTCGTAGTATGTTGTTGAGGAGTTTTGCTTTCCTCTCCCTTGATTTCATTTCCATTCTTTCTCGATGCAAGAAGAAAGAGCTCAGTTGGGCAGAGAGAAAAAATCTGGTTGCTGGCACACAGTTGTACTTTTCACCACTTTGTCCTTTTCTTTCTTTCCCTACTTTCACGCTCCTCGCTGTGATATATAATGTATGTGGGAGATGAGCCACTTGAGGGCCCTTTTAACTCCTTCCTTCCTTCCATTTTACTTTCTATTTTTTCTCTTATCTCGTCCTTTCTCTTTTTTACTCTCCAAGTTGAGTGTTTTTTGCCTCGCAGCACCATCAGCATTAGAGAAAGTCGAGTCCAGTGAGTGAAGCAGTGAAGCCTTGTTTACAGCAACTAACAACATCCTCTTACACAGGACAAGGTGAAAGCAGTATTCTCCAGCAGGAAGTAGAAAGTGGAGGAAAAGAACGAATGATGGTTCTGATGGTTGATGACACACACAATAATAACGCATTTACTCTCATCTCAACTTTCACTCCCTTTCCTTTCTTGTGTTCACATCCCCATTCTTTCGTTTAAGCATTTCTTCTTTTAACTTTCACTTGCACAGCGTAGTACAATGGAATCAGTCGTGCAGGAACTATAAAGGACGCAGAATAACACCAAAAGAAAGAGCAGCGTCATACGCACTAATAAATGGGAAAATTTTGTTGGAAAACTTGCCAAAGTTTGGAAGATGACGATGACGACGACAATGACGATGTTCATGTTGATTATAGCAGTTCATCCTTAGATTTGTAGGGTGACGACGACGAAAGTGAAAGTAATGGGTAGGTGTATGTATGTAAGTAGGTATTTTGTTGTGTTATTAGATGCCATTTTGGGGGGAAACTGAGTTTTAGCAAACAAACTACAATTTTCTCTCCGTACAGGAAAAGCTATGGCTGAGTTGTACCACAGTGAAATTCTCTCACTTTGAAGCTCATTACGTTGAAAGCGAAGAAGATATCAAGTGAAAACGCATTATGCATAATGTTTAAAGAGGCATTTATGCGAGAGTGAAAGCCGCACGAAATT
>VYYJ01001857.1:0-26215 GCA_021029165.1 Cyphoderus albinus
GCCAATTGGTGTTCAAGTCGTCTCCCTTCCTTTTAAAGAAGAAAATGTTCTTCGTGTTATGTGTGAACTGGAACAATTCTCGTACAAACACTAAAATATTAGATCTTCTGACCACCGTTTATAAGACATAATCCTTTTTAATTTTTAAATAATTCTTAATTCTTTGAAATTGTAAATGTAATATTGCATTTTATACTTGGCATGTTATATTAAGTTAAGTAAACTCGTGTACACAATTGGGAAAGTCGTTTTGTGTATACTGTGTTTTAACTGGCAAGATTCTCAACGAGGCAAAAGGTGGAATACGCCATAAATTAAATAACTGTATATTCAGTAAAAGTCTTTTCAATTTTTGAGATTTCATTTTGATGTGATGTTTTGTGTTGTGTGTTTATTTAAAGAGGAGGCATCTGTGATAAGTTGTTGAATTAATTGTGCACTAGCTGTTTTAAAATTTAATTGTATGGTGACTATTGAATCATTTTATTGTATCTTTTATTTTAAGTGTCTTTATTTTGTCACACACGACACACTGCAGTGCAATTTACAATTATAAATTAGTTACAAGGTTTGTTGCTGGCGATATCTTTAACTCAAGATAAACATCGACGATTTTATTATAAATTGACTACGAAAACATCAGTTTTAGGGTTTAAATTGTAAGGCTAATTATGGTTTTCATCTTTGAAAATAATTTTATGGGTAAGAATTTTAACAAAAATGCTTAGGACAAGAAAGCAAAATTCGCTTGTGTTATACAAAACACAAAAATGTAATGTGTAGGTAAATTAAACATTCGAAAACGTAACATTTTGTCATACATTTCGCCTAGGTAGACGCGAATACATGTAAAAAAAACTATTCTTAGAACTCGCAAATTCACGCATCGCTGTTTGCCATTTTAACAGAATTCCTAGAATAGTTAGCACAAGAAACGAAACCGTACGTTTGCCTTTAAAATACATTTGAAGTGTCTCGTATTATGTATTATAAAACAACCATTCGATATTTCTTAAAATTAATTTTTGTAGATTGTAATTTGATACTTGTTGCATTTTACAGAACAATTTCTAACGGCCATTTAAATTGTGATCTACCGACGATGTGTTTTCTCCTGTTCGTACTCTATAGCGAGTTTTTTACCGCTGCATTTTCATGTACATTTATTGTAAGCTACCCTTAGTTAAGTATGAGTGTCATTATCCCCTAATTAAAACATTAATCGTTCTGTGACAAATGCAGAGTAATAAAGTGAATGATACTTTTTCAATGACAGAATCAAAATTATCATTTATCACGCGGCGATTTTATTTGCAGTAGTCAGTGCGGACGTAAATCCAGAAATTCTTATTACATACATATTCTTCTTTTATACATAATTCATATCCTTATGTTATTCCATAAATACACTTGTGCTGCGCTGCTAACTCCTGTTGAAGATAATTTTTTCCCCTTTTACTCACAACTCATCGATGACGTATATCTAATCGTTCACCAAGTCAAAGGAGAGGATGATACTTATTTTCAACATGAATAACAACAATTATATCATTTCATAACCTCTATGTCGAGGATTTGTTGGTCCAGAATTAACATTGGGGAAAACAACAGTGATTACATTTGCAAGTCGTATGAAATAATCTCATTTATTAGGCTACTAATTAAATTAAATTAAATTGCTAAAATATTTAAGTAAGTGTAAGTTATAAGTATAAACATATAATTTGTTAGTGAGGCTGCAAAACCAATAGCGGAATAACTTGCTAAGCAAGGTGTTATGGTTGGCTGTACTGGTTAATGATGATGACAAAGAAAATGAATAAACCGATAATAATAATAATAATAATTCAACGCGGCTTTAAATCAACATGCGCAAATTGCTTTGCAACTGCCAATCGATGTGTCCGCAGTCCATAAAGCGTAGCCGTTATCAAACGAATGACCGTCATCTAAACCACAATAATCACACAAAAACATTTTGGGATTTCTTGAAAGTTAATACATATACAAATATATAGCTATTATTACTGTGTGGTTTGACGAAAGGTTTTCCTGTTTTTTAATTGTGTGAATGTACCAAATAATGTAATAAAGACAAGAATATTTGACATATCGGCAAATAGGACAATGACAAAAGTATACATAGAATTTGAGTTATTTCTGTCAACAATGTTTCGAAAATTCAGCAGAAAGAAATTACTAATTCTAAAAATTATAAAAGTACACTTTACGTTATTTCAGTTTTTTACCCTTGAAAAGTATTTTGTTTTATTTGCTGTATAATGCTGCATGATGTTAATGAGATCTAGAGCAAGGAAGACTTCTGTAATTTAGTTTTAACTACTCCTAGTTTCGCAATATTTTCCAAATTTATTTGTGCAAAAACGAATTCTATTTAAATTCTTGCATATTAAATTGTTACAATAATAAAAATATTGCATGCAAGCCTGTAAATCACACTAGAATCTAATTCATCACGCAGTTAAAAACTAATTGTATCATTATGGACGTGGACTGGAAACTGGAACATGAATTCATGGATATAGTGATTTTCACTTTGCAGGCATGCCCAAATGCAAGTGCAACAAAACCTTCATTACGAAGGGGTTTCGCATTCATATCAGACAGACTCAGTTTATGTTACACACACCGCACATGAACTTGAGAAAAAAGTTGGTCAGATGAGAGATGTGTGAATGTGAAACAGTTGGCTTCGCTAAGCTATGTAATTTTGCTCTCATCTCATCTCATACTTTTCTTTCTCATGTTTCACAATTTCACATTCTTCGTATAAAGTAAACCAGACCAGACTGTGCAACACTTCACTGCTCATTTCATTCACCACTGTTGTGAGTGAAATGTAAGTAATAAACCGGTGTTCATTTTGCATTCACATCTACAATTTGCAATAATTCTCTGTAGAAAGAAATACGTAAACGTATATAAAAACTTGTGAGATTATGTAGTTTCATTTCCTTCTCTTCTCTCATCATATCATTTATCTGACTGAAATGAAGTTGGTTTTTCAAACATTTGTACATTTGTCTAGTGTTTATATGATAGGCTCAACGCTCATTTACTCTGCTTACAAACAATAAAACGCGCTGGTTGCTTTCCTCTGACTTGAACTGATTGACACAGTTGTCTTCAGTACTTTGGAGGTTAAGGATATGTGAGAGAGAAAACTCAAGAATGAGACTAAACTGTTGATTGTTTGACATTTGAGATTCTTAAGTCTTCCGTTTTTCAGTATTGTGCTTCCAAATTAATGGTAGAAGTGATTTTTCAGTGATATTTTAAAACCATGATGTACGCGCTTTATCTTCTCTACGAAATCCTTTCGCCATGGCTGTACATGGTTTTTATATCGATGGTGTGTCAATGGATTTACCAGGGGGTGTTTTGGATTTGGGTAAGTTCATTGTTTAATTTGCACACTTGACACTTTTCTAATTTACTATAGAGCGTGTCCTAGAGAGTCGTGTTTCTATGAAACACTCTAATTAACCTCTGAACTTTAGTAGTCCGTCGAAAAAAGTACCTTCGTCGGTTCTTTCATTTGGTCAGATTTCCAGAACGCTTTGAAATCCTTGACAGTTGTAGGCAATAAGCAATTTTCTATTTTCAACAGTCGCTGATCACCATTTTATTTTACTCTTTACAATGAAAAATACAAGAGTTCTTGGAATCAATAAATTGAACCGGAATTTGTTAGGTCAGAATTGTCAGAATTTGACAAAATTTAAGGAAGTTCACACAATAAGTGTGAGTCCGACTCTTGCGCACGTGTTAATGTTTTTAACCAGTTAGTAGTTAGTATACATATATATAAAGACGACGGTTACAATGGATAATTGAATTTTTATAGGGATACCTTGGACTGAGGAAAGTACTAAAAAAGAAGCAGAAGGAACGAGAGGAAAGTTTTCAAAGACTGGAACGCCAAGAACGCTACCAACTTAATGAGAAGCACGAAAAGATTCTTGCCTTATCGGATGAAGCTCTCATTGAACAACTTCAGACTAGAAAACTCAAGGCCATTGATGTTTTAGAAGCTTTCATTGCGAAGGTATTCAATTTTTACTCGCATTTACTATGTCCAATTTAAATATTATTTATTTTCAAACACTCGGCCCCTTAAATATTAACATGAGTCTTTGTCACTTTTAGTCTTTGAAGGTTACCAGAAATTTAAATTCCATAACAGAGTTCATCCCTCAGGCGGAGGTAAGTACATTTACAATTACAATCTACAACGTCAAAGGTGAATGGCATTTTCCGTTAAATGAAAAGAGTGACATTCGTTTTGTAGGAATGGGCAACGGAGCTGGATAACATGAAAACGGTTAAAGGGCCCTTGCATGGCTTACCCATTAGCGTAAAAGACAACTGCGGGGTAAAGGGTATGGATTCTACTATTGGATTAGCGAAATATTTATATCAACCAGTTGCAAAGGATGCTGTGATAGTTCAGAGGTAGTTAAATCAATTGATAATTAATTCATTTATGATTTTATGCTTTCTTTTAAGAATGTTTAATTGTTTCACAGCTTTAAAGAACTGGGGGCAGTCCCCTATTGTAAGGTATAATCATTATACATATAGTTAGATAATTTGCCATTGTGTAGTATAATTTTGTAATGTATTAACGAGAGTGACATTTAAATTATATTAGACAAACGTCCCACAAACTTTACTCAGTTTTGGATGTCAAAATCCTATTTTTGGCGTGACGAAAAATAGGTAACTAAAATAAGAGAACTAATGAGTGAATAATCATTGAAAGGGATAAATTATTAATAAGAATTGTGCTATTTTATTATTCAGCCTTAACCCTACTTTGACATCAGGTAATCAATAATTTTGAATTTCTGATGGAAACTTTTAATGGTTCTCTATAAGGATTTTATAAAACTTGATTGGGTTTAAAGGTGGTTCCAGCGGTGGGGAATCAAGTTTAATTGCAGCAGGTGGATCACGCTTAGGAATAGGATCGGATATTGGAGGATCTGTAAGTTGAATTACACAATAAAGCTAAAGCCGTAATTTAATAGAGACTTCAAATTTATGATGCATTCATTTGATTGTTTGTTCCAGGTGCGAATACCTGCACATTTCTGTGGTTGAGTGAAAAATACTATTAAACGAGGCTAATAAACATTCTTCAGTAAACACCGTAAAGGGTTATTTGTAGTGTAGTTGACCCTTATAAGTAAACATGACTCTTTTTAGGAGTTGCTGGTTTCAAACCTACAGCATTAAGGATCTCAGGCGTTGGATATCGGGGTTCTCTTCCAAATGTAGTTGGACGTAAGCTAATGTAATATTTAATGTGTTTCAGTAATTTTTAATTTGCTTTACAATTACAAGAATAGTTTTCATATTTAATAGTGTTAGGAGTACCGGGACTTTTTGCACAAAACGCGAAGACGCTCGCAACCGCGACGAAATGCATTTTGGAAGATGGCTTGCAAAATAAATTAGATCCGATTGCACTCCCTATACCTTGGAATGATCAAGTAATAATCGACATGATTTTGACATTACGTTTCGAGTAATTATTTTCGTCAGACTTGTTTGTTTGTTTATCCAGGTATTTTCAAGTAAACGAAAACTACGAATTGGTTATTTTACGTCGTTACCCTACTTTCCATTACTTGGAGATGCAGAAGAAGTGACTTTGAAAGCCAAAGCTGCATTGGAGTCTCTGGGTCATGAACTCGTTCCATTTGAAATGCCAGACAGCTTTAAAATTATGGACATGGTGTTTGATTTTGCATTCGCTGATAAAGGAATGCATCTACTGGAGAAATGGTATTTTCTATTTTAAGAGTACCTTGTCGAATCAAAATTATATGAAGATGTATGTTATAAGTAATTATTTGTTTGTTCCAATTAAAGGGAAAATGAACCGATCCCCCCTGCCCTCATTATTAACTTCCTCATTTGTAAGGCACCGGCGTGGATGAGAAAAGTTTTGGTCTTTATAATGACTTTCCCTCTCACTCCATTCATCTACACTACACGCGGTGCAAGCATTATTCGAGGTGAGACTTTTATAGGCGATTCACTTAATAGAATATTAACTAACTAGGCGTTAATCATATTGGTCAATTGATTGTATTAGCTGGAGTGGAAAAAAGTGGCTTCTTATGGCGCAGAATGGGTGACAGAAAAGCACTTATCGAAGAAGTGACAAATTCTTGGAAGTCACAGGGACTTGACCTACTCTTAACACCCACTTATCCGTTTCCCGCCATTCCGCACAATTATCCTGGACGTTTGCAGCGTAAGTTATCAAAACTAAAATAGGATTTTTGAGTCAGATAGTTCTGTCTATGATGTATTTATTTTTCAGCATCCGTTATATATACAATGATGTTCAATCTGTTCGACTTTCCCTGCGGAGTAATAAAATTCGGGAAAGAATCATTGAACAGGATTGAGGAGTACGATCATCAAGGAGACATGGTTCTTCGTACAGCAAAGAAGGTCAAAAGAAATAAGAAAATAAAGCAAAACCCCTGTACTCCTACTGTAGGAGTCCTACAGTGTGGGAGGGATTTGTAAATGTCTATAGATTTTGAATCTGTTGAATGTAACTTGATATTGGTTTGCTGTTTAAATGCAGGCTGCCAGATACTCAAAAGATATGCCCATTTCAGTTCAACTTGTGGGACTTCCTTATGAAGAAGAATTGGTGCTTCGGGGATTGGTGGAACTTGAGTCAGTTGCACCCAAGTCATGATAATGGCGATGACATTCACACTTTAATCAGTTATAATAAAGGCGATGACATTAAGAAAATTACATGTTTTATTGGGCAGAATTCTTTTCAATCATGTGAGAATTGTTGCATTGTTTTAACAATTTCTTTGACCAACGCTCCGTTGAATGTCAATAGAAAGTCTCATGTTGTTGGAAAATGTCATTAATCTGTTTTTATAGCTCGGTAGGTGGAATCTTGAGCACTTTCTTCAGGTGGGACAGTAGAATGCAATCATTAATTTTTGTGTTGCGTCAAACACCCTAATCCGATAACAGGATATTATTCTCTCTCACCTCAGCTGGAGTGAAAATGGCAAATGACATAAAATGAACATTTACTAAAATTACCATAATTGTTGATTTATAATGGGCACATTATACGATCCGATATTTTATTATTCAATCGACGAATGGACAGAAATAACTGGATTACGATATTAGGACTCAATTGATTTTCCATTCCAGTACGACTACTATTTATTTATTTATCATGTTAAACGGTACTGTAGCCATACACGGATTCTGACACAGACACCGACAAAATAAAACAATTTCTAAACCCTTTTTCAGAACTCATTTAATTGAAAATCATTAAGTCGCTGTTATTAATATTCAATAATCATCAATCATTGTTCTCATTTGGTTAGTATTCTAGCCCTTGAGCATTGGGAAGTTATTTGTAAACTTGCATTTGAAATGTTTCAGAATGCTTGGTAATGGTAATTAACTAAAGTTGATATGTTTTACTAGTTTGGGAGTCCAAACTTTACAAGCACAATATTATGTAAAGGTTCATCACAAGAAAAACAATGTTGCACCAAAACTTTTGACTAAAATCTTGAAAAATTAAATGAATGGATTATATTTTTTGAAATAGTAGCAGATTTACATTCTTACAAGTTAAAAATCCTTCATAATAAATACAAGCTATAATTCTGGGGCAAAGTGATATTGTAAAACTTAAGTTGTGAAAACTTACATTTTTATGCAAAAAATTTCACTTTACGCTTTCTCAAAACGATAATTTAAGTTCAAAGATCATTAAGAAATGTGGAAAGGCGTCTTTTCTCAAGAAATTCATCGTGATGCGGTAAGTAGGTTACATTCCAATCTTATCAATCTTATTTAGGTACAGAAATTTGATTAAGGTCATCATTTACTAAAGGATGTCCCACGAAAAATGGTTTTGTGGCTAAGTTACTTCATAGCCCCAGTTAAAAACGATAGACCATCTTTCATGGGACATACGATATAATTGGTTGTCGTCGCTTTCAAAGCACTTAATTATTTTAATTTAGATTTTTTCTTAGCGTCTCCTTATAGAGTTTGATAATATATCGCGATGGGATAGGCAGACAGAATTTTGAACATTGATGACTTATACTTATTTATCCAAGCCCAACCCAGTTAATTTTAGTTATTTAGAGTCTTTGGTTGCTAGACTTCCTCCACCCGGAAAAATATATTTTACATACTGAAAGTGACATTGAGGGGTGACCTCGACTTCTGGAAAACCTCTACGCATGACATTAATCACTTAACACAAGAATAACATAATAGAAAACTCTCCTTGAAAACTATCTGCTCTCCGTAGTTTTTACTTCAGTTTGGTGAAAGGATCTCAATTCAGAACCAATCTTTTAGTAAAGAAAGAACAAAGTAATTAAGTGTACAGCAAGTTTTCAGACTTCAACGAATACAACAGAAACTTTTGATTTTTGTTTGCAGTCAACAAAACAATCATTAGATCAGCGGGGAGACAAATCTAAATAAAAAATTTTTCACATTCTTTGATGAATTTTTATTGATAAAAATATTTACTCTTACACCGTTACACCAACATTTGACTTAATTGCAGTCGGAAAGTTGTCACGAAAGGTGGTCAGTTAAATCAAAGTAACATAAAATATTCAGAGAGTTCCAACCCTGTCGTTGTAAGGTCTAGGACTGACCGCGGTGCCCCTTTGCCCCTCCGGATCCCGTCGTTGGGTCTTCACATCCCGCGGCGTTGTTTTATATGTCACGGCACGCGGCCTCCGCCCAAACTTTGAAACTTCGACCTCTTTGTTGTATTTGTTAATTAATCGACAATAGAAAATTAGAATATTAAACGATACTATTTTGGTTTGTATCTCTTTGTCCATAGGTATATTAACCCGAAAGATTGCTTCACAAAAGTAACCACTGTGTCGAATTTCTTTTTGCAACATTTGCAAAAGGAAGGTCAAGGTGGGCACACGAGACATGTTACTTTGTTAAAAATGACGCATCCGTCAGAATCAGATTTTACTTTCTACCACATGAAATGTATAAACAGTTTTAAGTGGACAGCCTTGTCCAGGTCAGTCATTTTCCAAAATAGTAAAGGTGTCTATTCCATCAAATCATCGCCAATTTTAGCTCGAATCGTGTTCTTCATTTACTTTGCGAATACACTCGCCAAGCTTTTGTTTTTGGCCTGTTTGGTCACCGATCATCTCGGGCCAATTGAATTCCTGGATAAAATTTGCGGATTGAATTTCATACTGTGTTGTCTGATGGTATGCATTGCTTTCAATATTTGGAGACGATATCCACTTTATGGTACATGTTTGAAAGTTTTCTTAAGAATAAAGATTTCAGTTGGAAGTCTTTCTAAAAATATTGAATGAGATTATTTTATTCGGCTTCAGAGGTGATTTACAGGTTATGGGAAATTGAAAATAGAATTTATAGACGCTTGGGAATGCCGAGGGAAATAAAATGGGAGGCTGAAGAAAGGCATAAAGTAACAATTTGGGCACACGGGTAAGCTGAAAATATGACTGGCAAGTGAAATAATTTCAATTTCTAAGGTGTGTTAAGCTAATATTTTCGAGTTTCTTAGGCTTCTCACCTGTCTCGGCTGTTGTTCTTTAACCATACAATTCTATGAGGCTCCAAAATACTGCGTTTTTACATATTCATTACTGGAAATGGATTCTGCCTCCTTGCGGGCAATCTTTTGTTTTCACGAGATACTTTTTCTATCTCATGCCTGGTCTGCTATGGCTTGCTCAAATGGCCTTTGTTCATTTGAAGCTGTAAACCTGTCGTTGATCATAAAACAAATGACGAAAGCCGTGAATGATCTCGCTAATGGCCAAAGCGTTGACCACGAAGCAAATGAAGATTCTGGAGAACCTTTCCAATGTATTCCCGGGGTGAAGCTATACGAATCAAATGAAAAATTACCACCAGTTTCAAGCCAACGATTTCAAAACTCACACTCAGGAGACAGAAGAAAATACTACAGTTTTGGGAAGATTTTGCACGATTATCAGCAACTAATGTTGGCCTCAGAAGAATTTAATACTTGGGTGGGGTACAAAATTGTGAGTTTAAGTATTTGCGCATTTTGTCAGTACATTTCCAGTACTTTTATGGCTTTCCAAGTTCTGAGAATGCCTGGAACGTCAATTGGAGATATCTGGTAAGATTTCATTAATAATTGAAACATTTCTCTATGATCTAGCAAATATCAACCGAAATTGGAAGCTATCAAATTATTCTGCTATAACATGGGGCTCAACTCTGCTTTGTTTCAGGTTCTACATTCAGGATTGCACAGTTGCAGTTTATGTCACTTTTCGGGTAAAATCTTTGTTTTCGAAATTATCATCACGATCACGACCACATGCACTTTGTGTCACTGCTCAGTTCGTTTGCTTTTGCCTTTTTAATTTGTCGTGACCGAGGGTCAAAACTGAATTCAATTCCAAATATAGAAACTGTTTCTCAAAATTTCTTTCCAAGTAAAGATTAATTTTCTGACTAGTGACACGAAAACCCGCATCCCATATGAAATCTAGGTATGAATTAATTATAACGTGTCTATTTTTATTAGGTATTTGATTGCATGTCCATAGTTGTACCAGCGTCGGACGACTTTTTCCTGGCTGTTAAAAAATACATGGGAACTAAAGGTATTACAGGTGGATATAATCAAAAGTTTCATCGAGTACTACGACGTGTGAGTCTGAAATTAGGACCAAATCCATTAAGAAGGGAAAGTGTTCTTAACACTATGCAAATGCTAGCCAGCTACTACGTTTGTGTCGCATTATGGTAAAGCATGAGCAGAGTTTAATTCAACTAATCAAGGGGTAGATGTTTACTGTTTACAGAAAATGTTTTTTTTAGAAAGTAAAAATAACTGTAATTACCTGTCTAAAACGGCTGTGTTTACTATTCACTACCAAACAAGATGTTTTCTAAATATTTGTGCTACAGCACAGCTCGCAATTTTTAATTTAAAAAGTTTACGTTTAGGATTAGTTCGTACATATTACATTAAGTTTTAAGTAACAAATGTAAATAGTTGAAAGTTAGTTGTGAAATTTCCAATCCATGTCCAAATGGTCCTCCTTAGTTGTTACGTATCGTTTCTTTGATTATTTAAAATTTAAGATTGAGATAGAACATGCAAAAATAAAATTGACAAAATACGCTACTAAGCAAGCAAGTTAGCCCTTTTATCGGTTTACTCTTGGATCCACTGCTTCTAACTTGTAACTTCCAAATAGAACCAAAGGATATGTACATAAAGAGAAGAGAAAAGCAAAGATAATGCAGAATATTTTTATGCTACACAGCTTGCTTTCATACCTTGCATTTTGGCAGATAAGGTAGCAACTGTTCTTTTGTCTTCGTTTGATACAAGACAGATAGTGGACTGACTGTCAATCTGTCAAAACGACTAAAGTTTACAGTCCTCATTTTCACTGCATGGAGCGGTAATGGCAATGCAGAAGCAGAAAAAGAGACAGTGAAACGCTATGTCTATTTTCAGAATGAAAAGAATGTAGTCTTCCTAATATTGCGTTTGAAGTGAACAAGATAAGCAAGAAGAGAAAGAGAGACTCTATTGTAAACGAAAGGCTAATAACATGACCAGTGACAGAAACGCACGCTTGACGTAAAGAAATAAAGCTCAAAATTCACTACATAGAAAATGTTTTTCACATTAAGCGATAAAGAACCGTGTTCAGTGTTCAGTAGCTTCTACTTTCGCTTAAAACAATATCAAATAAGGAAACAACAAAGCACTCAGTTCTCCAACAACTCACAACGTATGTTTCTTTCATTCGTATCAGTATCTCAAAAGAGCTTATGAGGAGGAGGAGGCTGACTCAAATTAAAAGTAAAACCAGCGTTGAGAGCATCATAGATGCCACACGGTGTGACTTGACACGGTACACTTTAGGCCGTCTACAAAGGAAAAAGGATCTCCCGTGTTGTGTTACTTCTCCTTTTCGCCGGGAAATATTATGTATTTACTCTGTGGCTGTCACGCAATTTCTTTTCGTAGCTTATAAAACTATACCAGAAGAGAAAGTTATGCTTTCCAAGCAGAAAACCTTGAGTGGCACAAACCATTTTGCATCATATTTCTTACATGTCTTTTTGTCTTTTGTAGTCATTCATTCATGTTCCAATAATGTTTGAATTATAATTCATGTTTGAAATGCTGATGAAAAATCTTCCTCAGCCAAACTCACTTTTTCATTACAACAATCATCAAAGTTTGTTATAAAGTTTTTTTCCATTCACTAATTCCAAACTGGAAAGACAAAAATAGGGATCGACACCCGATTGATCCTTCCTTGTCAAGATGAATGGACAGGAACATCCCAAAATCATCAGAACCGACGATCATCGGTGGAGCAGACAAAGCGTGATACAGAAGAGTGAAAGTAGTAAAGCAACAGCGTAAAAAATCGACGACAAATGGAAAGTAAATGTAGAGCAGGGAAAGCAAGTTTTGAAACCACTTGCTTGTGTCATGCTATGCCATCGTCTTCACTCTCTCTCTCTCACTTCGCTCACTCACTTTCATCTCTCTCCTGAATCTGTCTCTGCTCCCTCACTCTGACTCTGCTGCGCTCTTACGAAAATGTATATACTGACTACTTCATTTCACTTTAATTCGGCGCACTCCCACCAGAACACTCCGAGCCATAAGACGGAGAGGAATAATAATCTTCATCCTTTCTGCGTTTGTTCACATTGTTTGAAAGTCTAGTAGAGAAAGTCCCTTTTTTATTTCCTCTCCTGTCACAATACAATATCAGTAATATGTTATTATACTTATGTTACGGTTATGTGTTCTGCCTTTCACTCACTTCAAACCCTTGGTTGGAAATAGGTCTTCCATTCTGTTCTACTCCAAATATACTATGTGATGAGGTTCATACCTACATTTACTTCTTTTAGGTGAGCATAGTTCCACATTCTTCTCGCCGAGAATCATTACTACGAGCTTGGAGCTAGAGGTAGCAAAAAACCTTAGTGTGCCGTCGTATTTCTTTTCATATAATATACGTGTATCATTATTCATTATATGGAATGAAAGGGGCAGAGGAGAGAACGTGCGCTTTCATTTTCTATGGTTAGTTGGTGATCGCGATACGCTGCTGCCAGCACACACGCCAAACACACACCGCACACATACATCTCATCGTCAGCATCTCCTATTCCCAGCTTCTTTTCTTCCTTTCTAATGGCTGCGAGGAGAGGAAAGAGACGACGACGACCTACTCTGATATGAGATGTTCAAACAGCAGTAACACCAGCAGCGCCAGCACCACCAAAGCATTACACTCCCTGACAGACGAAGAAGCTTCACGGCAGAGCAACCAGTTACGCTTTTCTCTTTCTTCCACTCGTCCACCACACACGTTGCAACTACACGGAGACAGGGAGAGCAGCATGGAAATATTAGTTCACTGGCAACATCGCTTCTCTCTTCCCATTTTCGCGGAGAACAAGTAGCAGCGCTGAGACTGAAGTCAGTTGAAAACAAGTTTGCAACAAGATATCACCAACAAATGCTGTACTCTAGTCGCCAAATAATATCGCATTAAGTAGGAGAGAGAAAGTAATAATATATCTTGAAAGTTTCTGTCTCTTTTTAAAAGAGGTAGTAGCGGTCCTTTAGAGCCGAGAATTTATTGTTGAAACAGGAGAAAGTAAGAAAAAGGAAATTTCGTTTTTGTCTCCGGAAAAAGCAGCTCGAGCCAGCTACATACGCTGCGCTGTGTAAACTGCATACTTACAAAGTTCAGTTGTTCAGGTTGTTCAGTGCCTGGTTTCTTTCCTGCACGGGGTGTTTACTTTCCAAGTATCGATGAATTTTGTACATGCTTAGTATACATTATTACCTAAGAATTCTTTCGAAAGGAAACATCTTTTCTGGGTATTTTTCCTTTCCCTGGAATAGGAAATAGGAGGCGAGCTAGATAAACTGACTGTTGAGTTGGCTGTGGCTCTGTTGAGACTCCAGATACGCGGTAATAATATGTAAAGATAAGGAAAGCTCTGCCTTGAAATCTTGACGCGAGCATTTATCTCACAAAGGATAATAAACACAGAGAAGCCAATGTGCACGCGCGCATATGCAGGAATAAAGAAGTGAAAACTGAAGAAGGCCCTTGGAGAGCACTTTACTCTACCGATTTAATATATCATTTTATTTCTCTTAAGTGGCAACAGCAGTGTGCAGGCAGCAGTGCTGGACTCAGTTGCCTCTTTTGTTGATATCGTGTTTAAGAAGTGGGAAACAAGAAACACATTATTGGTTTGGTTACAGACTCACTTCTTTGGTATCCTACGTCAAACAAGACTTGCTGCGGTATTTTTCTCTGAGGAAAACATAAAAATATTCCGTTATGAATTTTTCAATTTTAGATAATACGCAAAAAGCCAAGTAGCACACGTGAATAGACTTTTTAGACTTTTATTTATGACTCTTCAGCAGGTTTATGTGTACGCTGCACAACGTATTCAGACGCGGAATGTGATATGTTTATGAATGCATAAGGGAACATTTCTTGTAAGCAATGCAAAAACGTTCCTCATTTCCAGTGACAAGCTTACAAGACAAGGGCATCGTGGGCTCATGGGCAACAATCAACAAAGAGGAAACATAACTTTATTCTAATATCAAGCATATCAAGCAAGCCAACGAAAATATTCTGCTTGGTACCAGCGAGAACAAGAAGAAAGTTGGAAAAGAAGCGTCTTTCTCTTTTCTTCTCTCGGTCATCAGCAACGGCTTAAGTGTAGCAACAAGCTGTAAATAATAGATGAGTGTTCATGCAATTCTTCAGACCCCTGGTGTGTAACAATTAGAATAAAATTAAAGCAAAAATCTTGAGTGAACTCACCCCCAAAGGACTGATTTAAGTACTAATTTTAAATTTAAATTGTTGTGAAATACCTCCTGCGCGCGTCTACGTGACAAAGACAACAGCAATCGTGTAAGTGACAAACAAAGAAAATTAGTAGTTTCCCCACGGCCACAATCCTAACACAACGCAGTAAGAGCTTGCAACCATTCCAACAGAAAAATAACCTTTCTCCACACCGAAGAAAAATAGCTGACGCTAGCCTGCTGACACGGTCGCCCTTTCTAGCTACAGACGTATGCAAAGGTAAATGTGATTTATTTCGCTGTTTGACAAAATTTGCATCTTTTCCAAAATCGAACACCAGATATAGGGGAGTCGGGTGCCCACATAAAATTCCTATTTTCGAGAAGAAACGCTCTTTGTATTAATGCACCTTCAACTTTTTTATTCCTAGTCATTACTATCTTTGTCAAGAAGATTTGTTGAATTCGCAGAAACACATAAATACTTGTAGGTCGAGGGTAGAGAATGAAGCATTTTCTGAAACTTTATACCATAGCCTTAACTTAGTACTCACTTCTTGGTGACATTTTCATCCAAAACTAATCTGCGTGGGTGTTGTACTGACTGGGTATACTCTATACTTACATTTTATGCACAATCATCATCTCACTAAAGGCATTACCTATTTTATTTTCTTCTCCAGTTTCCACAAGTCGTAAACAAGAAAGACTCGTAAAATAATGCATTACGGATGCGAGAATAGAATCATGGATGTTATAGGACATGCGTGAAAAATTTGAGTAGATGTGCAGTCTTCATATTATGAGTTAGTTGGAACTGTGACTGTGATGATTTCATACAAACATAAATACATAGAATACATAAACATCACATCACGCGTTTCCGAAACTTGAGCACTTTTTTCTCCACTACTTTCATTCGCTGTGATTGTCCTTTTCATGGAACGACTTCTCTTCGGGGAAATTAAGGTGTAAATATTTTAATACCGACGATAGTAAAAAAATGTCGGGAAATAACAGGAA
Organism: Cyphoderus albinus; assembly: GCA_021029165.1. NCBI lineage: Eukaryota > Metazoa > Arthropoda > Collembola > Entomobryomorpha > Paronellidae > Cyphoderus > Cyphoderus albinus. Next base: position 15,965 of record VYYJ01001857.1, read on the forward strand.
AAATGTTGGATTGCTTGAGTTATTTCAATTAATTTTATCTCGTTGAAATTCTTTCATCCTCTTTACTTCAGGCATTCCACTCGGTCGGAGTGAGATTGTCATCACGTGCGACAATCGTTTCAATTCCAGTCTCAACAGCCTTCTCCTGGCAGATTTCGGTAGCATTTCATTGGCTTTATTTATTCACACCCTTTCTGTCAATCCATTACCTTTTATATTAAAGTGTACAGGTTATGGGCAACGTCAACAAAAAAATCAAGTGTCTCCTCATGTTAATTACTCTATTCTCATGCCATGTCGCACTTTGCCCTTTTATTTCAAGCATTGTTATTGTTGCATTCGAAAATTACGTTACATCCAGCTTGAAGTTTTTTCTCTTCGCATACATTATGCATATTTGATTGGGCCAAATTTTAGATACAAAATGACCCTCCTTGGAGTTTAGGCATTTAGCAACTGAAATATTGTCATTTCCAAGCTTGATTCGGGTAAAACCTTACAAAGAGGCATGTGCATCAATGAAGCATAAACTCAAACAAAGTGTGTGTTTTAATAGGTTGATCAATGCAATAGATTGTTATGTTATATGCAGGAGCCAAGAGATTGGTAAATTGATGTCAGCGGCTTTTCAAACTTGATAATGAACTAACACAAAGCATTATCGCTCGGACAAAGACATCAGCATCGGAATACTTTTAACGCATTGGTATCTATCTGGTGACGCGTTTGTTTTCTCTTCTGGTTCGAAGCTTTGGTAAAAGTTAGCCATGACTGCCATGAGTCAACCATGAAGCTGTTTCGTGTCCGCACCAATCTGTATTTAATCTCTCTAAATTCTCTCTTTCTCTCAGCTTTCCACTTTTCCCTTGTCACTTATATATTATTCATATATATCGTGTTGTGAATCGTGAGGTATTGTGAAACGTTTTTTCATGTTACATCAGGATTAATGCACAGCAGGAGCCAAGTAGGCGTTTGCTTCATACAACATCTAACATTATGGATGCGTGGTTGGTTTGTCTTTTTCCATAGAACAACAAGAAAGTAACTGGAGCTGAAAATCTAAAAATGTAAACTCGTGTTCCATTTCTAAAATCTCTTTTTTTCTGTTGTTCTTTAGCCGGGCAATGAAAAAAGCTTTTGAGGTAGTAATATGTAAATATGTTACTCTTCGGACTCATGGTTAACCGTGCATCTCCAAAATATGCCACTCTTCTACTTAACCATTCACATTTTAAAATGTGTCTACCGTCATGCCATGCCAAATATCCTTCTTGCATATTATTCCTGTTCCATTTTATGGTCGTTACATTTGGAGTGAACTTAGGGAATATCGTTAAAGAACATGCCACGGCTTTTAACAAAACTGTCCACTAAAACGAAAAGATGGTCTCTCGAAAAGAGAGGAAGAGAGGCAGATAAAGATAAAGAAGTTTATTATGGAGAGAAAGTAAACGGAGAGAAAAGTAAACACACATAAATGGTGGCTCCCAAATGTGTAACACATGACAGTTGTTCGGATTACGCATATTTTCTATCCTTACATTTTCAAAATTCACCATCACCTAAAGCTATAGTGGTGGCGCCGTATAATTCTATTGAAATGTTGATGCAACTTACTTCCATACTATTTAGTTATTACAGTGCAATCACTTTCTGTTTCAACTTGAAACTTTCAAGTCAATCCTTTCTTTTAAAACATCACATTACATTTGAGTAGTGAGTTGGACGTAAAAGGTGTTGATATTTTGTACACTCCTAAAATTTTACACCCGCATCATATTATTTACTTGTTATTATTCAAACTAAATTTCTCGCCGTCTGTACCCTCATCTGTTTAGTTGTACAACAAATCCCTTATTGTCATTTTAGCTTGAATCTAACTATCCACAACTAGCTAAGCACTAAAGTATAAAGAGCTGAGCTCCATTATTTTTTATTTATGCTATCGTCATGTCATGTGGAACATCCGTGTTATTTCTCACGTTGAGTTGTGCCGTCACACTAACTTACTTTTATATTGATGTATGTTGGTTGACGATAATCAAAGAATGAGAATGACGGTAGCCACTTTTATCTCTATACGGAGGTAATTTTGCAGACACAGAATGGAAATGTGCTCAGTTCATGTGATGAGCTTAAGCGATGGAGAAACAACAATAATAAAAAGAACGTCGCATTTAGGAAAGCTGTTTAGAATGACAGGAAAGTAGGGATAATGTAATCTGCAGATCCACATGGCGCGATACAAAATCTAATGGACAGGACAGACACTGTTCTGTTCTGAAAACAAAAACTGTTGTGAGTAAAACATGATTAAAAACAGAAGTGAAGGAAGGAGTTTGGTGACCAACGGTTAGTGAGTTGACACGACATGATCAGCTATTGCCACGATAATGGATGGACCGTGTGTGCCACCAAGTGTAGCCATATTAATTTCCCCCATGCGTTCAGCTGAATGTATCTTACATCCTACATTACATCCACTACAGTCAATTGTCCCAGCACCCTAAGGAAACAGTAAAATTTCTTTCTTTTCTACATCCACTGGGTTTCACACGTTTTATTACTGAGTACATGTGTGGATTTTGTACTGCAAGTTTGTTACATCTGTTCTTTTTCTGAAAAAATGTGTCATCTATTCTGAAAACAGCAAGTTGCGAAAAAAGACAATGCAGTCGCTGTCCCATGCACACTGTTGACACTGTTCTAACAGTATTATTTTACTTGTGAAGGCAAGCTTGTGCTTTACTCCTTTTCTGGTTCACGTTTTATCTCTTCATGTCTAGTTGAATGGATGGAGTTTCTTTGGCATACTTGTGGAGGCGAACATACAAGTTATTGTTCTACTTGCCTACTTACCAACTATGATAAAATATTATTGGTTAGCACGGATCCCTCCATTCTCCAGGAACCTATCTTGAAAACATAGAAAGGCAATAAATTTACGGTCTAAAAATATTGAATCAATTTCAAAAGGTTTCCTATCATTTACTGCATAAAACTCGAGTATCATTTGTATAAAACTTGTGATTCTAAATTGTGAAGATTTTTTTCTGCTGTATAATACAAGCATCGTATATTTGGTTTTTGGAAGATATCATATTGGAATTTGGAAAGTGGAGATGAATTGATTTTTTAGACAATTCCAATGTGGTCCAATACACGAGCTCCGATTTTTGTAAAGGAAAATGATGGTGCGTTATCGATTTTATATGCTCGATGCTTTGACTAATAATATACTTTTTGGTTTTAGGCTGACAAGGAGGCACATGTTATTTTAGTTTAATTATCCAAGTGTACAATTATAGTAAATCGATAATTACAAACACGACTGTTCCCTTACTTTGAGCGCCAAACAGTCCTAGACATCAAGTTTGTGGGGGTATGAAACTTCTTGGCGTTCACAATAAGAGAACGCGCGAACTTTCACCTTACAAGGGCAGCTATACAGCTTTTAAAACGGGGCTAAAATGTGTCGCATCGTGTTCACAGTAATTAATTTAATATAATTCTTCACTTGGACAATTAAAATTAAATAACATTCTCCATGTCCCTCCTTGTGATTAGTTTTCAACCGGGAAGTGATGACACAGATATATTTTTCTTTTTCCTAGTGGCCAGCTTAGAGAGGAAAATTATTGCATGGCTATCACATTTGAGAGCGAAAACAGGTCTATTTAAGTTATGAAGCTATAATTATGGCTTTATGGTTTCTCCTTTCTCCTGGAGACTTCAAGGCGAGAAGTAACATTATACCACTTACTTTGTTGTGTGATGTTCCTACTTTCAGCAGCAGCGGTAAGTACCTAGGTCATACCGCGTACGAAAATCAACCGCTACGAAAACAGCAAACAATACCTGAATTACTAATAAATGCAGGCTGTTGACCGTAAGTCAATATTTACTTATATTGTCTCTAAACAGAAACACTAATAGTAAATATAGGCATAACAAAACATGCCTGAATAGCGGCTTTTGAGTCAGCCGAAGAGAAGGAAACATGCATTTTGCAAATAAAAGCCAACACTTGAGGTTTCATTTTAACCGAGGGGGACTGTGAAAATTTGCACACTTGTAGAAACAGCAAAAATAGGTAAAACTATCAATGTTTGGCGACTACTTGAAACTACTGCTTGACAATATTGAAACAGACAGCCAGGGTCATTTATTTGAAACGTTCACAAAACAATACTCTGACTTATTCAATTTATTACTAATTACATTTCATTCTATCTACTGAATGGGTTTCACTCGTCGAAATTCTGCCAATTCTTATTTCAGAATTATTGAGCAGAGAAACACAATTTTGTGATTCCGGAGACATGTGTACGTGACAATGAGGAATTATTTTGACAAGGAGGCTACCGTAGGGTAAAGTTTCTCTTATAAACTGGAAACTATTGGAATGTTAGGAAAGAAAAGTTGAAGTGAAAACAAATTCAGGGTCACTTTATTTCCTGTGTGTAGAAATTCGAAAAGTAGGTACACGAAGCGTGGGAAGTAGTAATGTGCACCGTCTGGCAATTTGTTTTCCCAAAGTGTAGGTGCATTGGTGTGTTAACTAACTCAGAAACTGAGGAGTGACCTTTCACAGTAAAGGAAAATTGTTTGCGCTCATGTCTGTGTTTGTGTTTACTACATTTTCATTGCAAAAAACGCGTAACAATAAAGAAGCATTAAACTAGTGCATGTCACATTGCCACAAACCGAGAAAGATTACTCTGAATTAGCTCAGTTCATCTCTTTAGTTGATGAAGAAACAGGGCGTATTTCCATCGAAGAAATGTTTATGAAATCTGGTAACTTTCTTGCTTGGTGGAAATATTGGTAGATAACTCGCTTTTATTATTCCAATTATTTGCACTGCCAAACCTTACAGGATTTAGCCGCGCTAAACATAAAATTATTAAAATATAAGAATTGTCTCTGTGTATTATAATAATATTGTAACCATTATTATGGCACTCACAACAAACAATATTAATAATAACATCACAAATAATAAAGGTAAAACAAAGCTGAAACAACTTTCTTACAAGAATATCAATTAAGAGAGATCCAACCTTACATGGCTACTAAATTGAGCCTAAATTGCTACGAATGGAAGCAACTCTCGAGATGTTATAATGAGGATTTTATACAATTATTTATAGCGGAAGGAAGCAAGATTTGCTTAGCTGGATTGAGGAAATTGCATCACAGGAAGAGGATTAACAAAGCTGAAGGTATAACGTTACTACATACAATAAAAGTAATAATAATAGCATTCATTACTTACTTCGAACATGTTTACATATCCACATGTGCACGCAAATGGTTCGGAATAGAGTCTTCTCTAACGAACTAGTCAATGCTACATGCGAAGAGCACATTTCCTCCTCTCTTCTTTCTTTTGCCTTGTAACTTCGAAGTAGAGCAAAAGAGAAAGCGAAAGTTGCTTTTATTATCAGATGTGAACTAAATATTGTAAAAACATTGATCCTGCTCTGCGTGAAACCAAAACGCAACCAAATCTATGTACGTAGTGCAGATAGATTGTTTCATTTAGTATAATGAAAGTTTCATATTCTATTGTGTACATCTTAAACCATTCACCTCACAATCGCTTCATGGCTTCCTTTTAAAGGTTGCAAACACTTAACTACGCTACGTATATACAGAACTTTGTGCTGTGCTGGTCGAATTTTATTTCGAATATTTATCGAGGATATAAAGATGAACGTTATACATAATAAAATAATGTTGAACATATAACGATAAATACACTGCATCGCATCAAGTAAGGTTTGCTTATTACATCCTACAGACAATTCTGCATGCATCCAGTTAAAGCAAAAATCGCTTTCAAGCAGATTTTTCTGCGCCATTTGCTCACGTTAGTTTAGTATTCCATGACTAAGGCAAGTTTCACGCTGCTTTTTGGCACAGATTGATTATTACAGTAATTAAGACGAATCGTTTCCGTTAGGTTTCGCTGAAACTATACTCTCCCACAGAGACTTTTACTTTACACAGAAGAGTCACTATAATGTACATCCTTAATGTCAATACTCTGCAGTTCTTCTATCATTATTCGACTCATATTCCTTAGATGATGTCCTCATAGATAGAAATGTTGGACAACTCGAAATATTACCACCACTGCACTTAATGAATGAATATGAAGAGAAAGGAAAGAGCCCAGGACAAACGAGAAGAGCTTATGCTTTCGGTTTTTCGTATAATGTCGTGTGACATCACTGCAACATTTAAGCTGAGTGTCCAAATAGATTCTCATCATTCTCATCTTGATTCTCATCTCACGCGTCATACACGTGTACAAAGTAAGTATACCCCATACATAAGGTTCTCTAAAAGGTTTTTTGGAAGCTTTCTGGAAAACAAAAAAAATGCTTACACGACTTTGCTACTCATTCCCCAACCACACACATCGAGAGTCTCGATTCGAGACGGCCAAACATTTTCTGACCAAAGTGGTATCGTGTTCGACTCTCTGAACTGTCTATAACTGTTGTCAGAGACAGCTGGATTCAACTTATTGCACTATCATCCTGTATTATGGTTATATGGTTATTTTTATTGAGGACTTAAATACAACTAGAGATGACTCAAGTATGGCAAAACATGCTCAAAAAGTAGCAATTGGAAACTTACAACGTCGTATTGTATAATATGCCATTTCTAGTCCTACACTCCCATATTGCATATTCCAGTCCATGAACCTCCTAAAACGAGTCCAAATGTTAGTAGTCGGATATTATTACGACCGTAAACTATCTCTTGTAGCCGTTTTATCTGATGACTTGGTTGTGATTAGAAAAAGTGGGGTTAAAGTACACATGCATCACCACCAACAAACTCTTTTGGGTTCACAGATCTCGTAATTTGTTCTTCCTGCATTTAATCGCGAATAAGATCTGTGACACTATGAAAGACAATAATAAATCCTGGTAAAAGCTGTAATGTTCAGTCCGATGATAGCTTTATTAAGCGGAATGCTTCTGTTCCACCGATTACAGTTTGTGGATGACACTTGTGAAAACCCAGCAAACTTTACAGAAAGTTAAAACTAGAAAAAGCTATAATGCTTACAAAGATTGAAAGTAGAAAATTCTAAAGTTTTATGTCGAATTATAAGTATTTTAACGCTAGACTAAAATGTACTTTGTATTAAATTTTATTGTAATTCGACTTTGTAATGATGCGTTACTGTTATACATTTATATTTTTTCATTTAAAAAATAGTTTCAAATTTTTAACCGCATTCTAAATTCTGCTTGTTCTTCCTTAGTAATGTTCGTTCTCCATCTTATTTATTATTATTGCTCTGCATTAAATCGAATCTTCGAACAGAGTTGGTTCTCATTGCAATTTGGAATGATGATCAAGCGATCGAGTAGCACTAAAGTGGTAGCCGTATTCAGGTCATATCTATAAAGTGTGTGGATTGCTTACTCTAAATTCTCGATGGAAAATCGATATCGTAGCATTTTATTCCTTTCATTCTAGGAGGACACTATATCTATAGATATCACGCGTGTATGTGGGGTTCAGGCGAGAAAAGCGTCTAGCGGCAACCAATGCTTCGCTCCTATAAACAAACAGCAAAACTTCCATTCTGAAACATGCGTAAATGGTATTGCACGCATAAAATTTCTCAACTCAGTTCGTTAAGGCTGGGAATTAAGTGCAGATAGAGAGCAGCGTTAGCTGCATTGTGAAAGTCAGTGAGAGAAAAGTGCTCACAGGCGCTGCCAGGGAGAGACAATTGCCATATACAAAGCAAGTTTTCCATTGCCTTTAGTATTACATTCACACGAAATTCCTCTCATTAAACCTGGCTATGAATATATGTTGTTTGTTAGTGGATGTCTATAAAAGGTTACAGTTGGAGAAAATCTCTTCCGAACATATTACACTGTACTGTAGCACATCCATTTTCAGATTGCATGCGTGGTGGAGACTTAGCACTTTTTCACTCCTACAACAAATTCTATCATAGCTAAAGATCTCATTAGAACACACTGGCTCGCACTGATATTTCATTACGTTCCGCTTTCTACCGTTGTCTAAAAGAGAGACAGAGAAAAGAGAAAGTTGGATAAAAGTATATTCAATAATACTTTAGTGGGAGTCGGCTTTTATGTTTTTACTGACTTTTACGCAAAAACACCTATAAGAGCCTTACTCAGTGCTTTTTTCTGTTTTCGAAAAGAGAAAGCGTTCATTCGTTCCGCTTTCGAAACTAAGCGTTGGTATACTGAACTGAGAAAAAATGGTAGATTTATCAAGCCTGACACTTTTATTCGCCAGCGTCAAAGTTAAGTCCTTGTTGAGAAGAAAGCTTCTTTGTACGACTTATGAGGAAAAGTCGAATAGAAGTACGAGTAAGAAGTAAGGACGATTGAAGAAAACGAAGGCAAGGACGACTTACGCTGTGAAGCGAAAAGGCTTCTACCGCTGCTTCTTTTCATCTAGCATCTTCAACTTTTCTTGAACTGAAAGCTTTGGATACAAAAATTCGTGGAACCATGAGTGTGCAGGATTAATAATAAAAATAATATCAGCTCCTTTTTTGTTGTTGGATTGGATTCCGAAAAGTAATAACTAAACCTACTTTAGGCCAAAAACAGAATTGTATTTTTTCTCCATTTTATTATAATGCTTTTTGTGTATCATCTAGCGTTTGTATCTTTTAAGCATTTTTCAAATTGTTTTTGTCAAACAAAATGTCCCCTTGGTCGAATTTAAGCAGCTTTGTTTTGCGTTCTATTACACAAGTAAAATTAAACCTCGGAAATACCCAAATAAACAATACCTTTTGATTGTTGAGACGTGATTGTAATTTGAAGTAACAGTCACGTAAAAATGACCCAAATATGAATTTGCCAGCTTTACTTTAGTCATCAACTTTCACGAGATTTTCAAGATTTTTACAAGTCAATCTATAATATTATATTCATTCTTCATTCTACTCTCCGGGACACTGAAGTAGTTCATTGATTATAAAATTGGTGTTTTTGAAGTGTGTAAATATGTTATTTTTCCAATGTTATCAGGACAATACTTAGAACCTCCATTGGAGAAAGGACAAAGTCAAATATTGTGATTTTGCATAAGAAAGGAGACTTTCTTTAGCTGTTATTGTAAACTGAAGGAGCAGTAATGATTTTCCAACAAAAGGAAAAGTTAAACAGTTTCCTCCACAGCTACATATTTGCACTATGCACAGTGTCCTTTTCCTTATCGTCTCGAATCTTGTTGTCAGAGACTTCTTCAACTTTTCGCATAAAGTGCCAATTCAAAACAAAACGTTTGTCTCTGTCAACATTATTATTTCCCTCGCTTAAATCTTTTGTATCTAGAAAATACAAAATTTCCAAAATATTATCGTACAAATGTAGAGCAAGTGCTTTCTTTATTTGGCCTTGTTTCATTTCCTTTTCATTTTATAAATTTTGTTTAAAGCTTTAGAACTGGTACAATTGACAGATAAACTTTCACAAAGCAAATATAAGACTTTGTACGTTATAATAATAATATTATTGTTCCCCGGTCTTGTTCTTCATTGTATATTTAATGAAAATATCGGCTATCTTCATCTTCCGCTTTTCTTTCAAGAAACAGTAATCAAGTATGTAATATACTATTTCCACAAAACCGGGATGAAGGTGAGGTTAACATAATAATAAGAGTGGTGAGTACAACACAAGGTATGTAAGACTTTCGCTAACCTGCAGATAAGATTCTTGGTGGGTCTGTCCATAAAGAGAGGTGAAGAGATGATTACATCAAAAGGAAAAGATTACTTTTTCGTACTCTTTTGTCAAAAGCCAGAGAGCAGGAAGCAGAGATACTATACCACAGCAAAAGGAGAAAGGGGCAAATGGAAGAAATCTTTGCGTCTCCTCTTCATTCTACTTTTTCCTTTCTTTCTCGCTATTCATTTATTTTCTTATTCTTGAAAATCTCTTTCCATCATCCCTCCTCAAGCCTTTACCCTACCGTTTGTGGTTGATTAAAGCAGGAATAAAAGGATAAAATGTGAATATATCTTTGACTTAAGAGGCAACTAAAAGGGGAGGACGCGGACGTCGACATTATTACACATATGCATAATATTATTATACTTTATAGCAACATAAAAACCTGCATCATTCATCAACATTGCCGCAAAATAACCAGACAGAGCGGTCTCAGCAAGCTCTTTTAGACTTTTTCTTCACTTATCTCAGTTCGTATATGTAC
>VYYJ01001858.1:0-26204 GCA_021029165.1 Cyphoderus albinus
ACGAAGAGCGAGGTTCAGCAGAAAAGGCCACCTTGGCTTCGCGCTGTTGTCTTGCTTCACCCATGCTCCCGCTGCTCTCTTGCTTCTCCGTGATTGAAGTGTCGGCGAGAGACACAACATATTTATTCGATTTGGTTTTCAGTATAAATTTGACTAAAGCGCATATTATTATTGATTTGTGTTTTAGCCATCTTCCTTGAAATGTGTTTCGGGCTATGCTATTTGGAGTAAGGTTAACCTTAAAAGATTCGCCTTCTGAATCGAGTTCACCTTTAAAAGTAATTCATTTCGTGTGAAAGCTTTACTTCATTATACCCCAAGAAACTTTACTATTAGCAAGCAACACGCCTTCTACCACATTCATTTTTAATTCGCTCTTGGGCACAAATACTTACCCGGAGTTTCCGAATAAATTCGTAGAATTTTTAAGATTACAAGAAAAGTGACGTGGGTGTAACTAATACATTGCGTCTGATCGATACGAATAGGTGGAAAAATTAAAATGAAAGTATCATGCTCAGGACAAGCATTAATATTGAAGCGAACTATAAAACCAAAGAATCACACTAAAAGCTTTGTGTCATTCGGCCCATTTTCAAATTCACGTCCTAATAAGTATAATCTCTAATCTGTTATTTCCTCTTTGACATAAGGTTGCAAAATGTAAATTTTAGCACAAATGTGAAGCGGATGCTCGGGGAAATTGATACAGAATTGCAGACGAATCAAAGATGATGGATGACATGGAATGTTAGATACGTAATTACCAGATACTATAAGGATTATGTACTTCATAATGTGGCCAGCATTCATTGTGGCTGGTACCTGGTTGCAAAATAAATACGATTTGAATAATCGATTTTAAATGCTTAAAGAGCAATTTATTTTTTCACATGTAAACCGTGCTTTAAATAGCGAATTTTAAATTGATAGATTGGGACTTTTGGCTCACCCGATATTCATAAATACACTTTTGTATATTCATATACTTACATACCTTACTCTGTGTCCACTGTACTGCCTTTATTAGCAAGCTTTGGACAAAGAGGAGATTAACATTAACTTCCTCTTTTAAATTGGGTAATCCTTACAAAGCGCAGGCATTCTTAAAATGTACTACATAAAATCACGAGAAGCTCGCTTCGCTTTCCAAAAACCAGCATCTTCAACAAAAGAGTATTACGAAGAATCCGTGATGAAAACGGCGTGTGCATGTGCAGGTAAACTGCTTGGGGATACTTTCCCCGACTAGTTGTTTTCAACAATACTACGTGCTTATAATTCGTGTGTTGAAAGGGTTCTAGACATTTAAAAATCCGTGAGGTAAGCTGTCAACAGAAAGGAGGTTTTTACCCTTTGACTCAATCATTTAAGCCTATTTGTAGAAAAATTCTAAAAGATCTTACCAAAGCTGATAACAATGCTGCCAGTATTGGGGAAAATTAAGAGAGCGAGTAAAAATAGGGATTTTCATCAGACCAGAAGAATGCAATCCTTATAATAAAACCTATCGATTCTACCAAACAAAACAAGAGAAAAAGATTGGAAACTGGTTGAGACTGGGAATAAAATAAAATAAAATAAAATAAAAAAAAGCTTGCTTGAAAAGACAATACATCCGTCGCATACTTTTTTGGCCGTTCCTTTCCTTTCTAAAGCCCTCAGCCGCAGATCCTTTTCACGCCTCTATCTCGCAGCGTCACACTTTACACTTTACAGTAATCTCACATCGGACGTATCGGTCGCTTCTTTGCAAAATGCAAGGGAAACGTGGAGTGCAAGAGAAAGGAATGCTGTTTCAGCCATCCAGGGTTCAGTGTGTCTAGCTCGCTTGCCTAGGGAGGAGCTGGAATGTTGGACCAGAGAGCTGCGTCTTTTCTGCTACAAATGAAATCTGATCTTACTTTCCCCAGAATTGCAACAGTGAAAGTGGAACTTTCACTGATGTGGATTATACGCTGCTACGTTATGTTCCTGGCTCAAAATCTACGACTCAGTAATAAAAATATTTATGGAGAATAAAAAGTGGAATAAAGTGGAATTTAAAATATCTTCCGTAAAATAACATTTCGATTTTCACTGGACATGTGGAGTGAATAACCATGATAAAAGGAAATCAAGGAAGTCATCGTTTGGTTCACCCTAACGAATTCTCGTCCGACGTTGGAGAAAAGGATGAGGGTTCTTCGAATGTTAGTTCAGTTACACCCTTTCAAACGTTTTACCATCAATTGACAACGTCAATGATGACACAAATTCCTCCCAGTCAAACTTACAGTTATCAGCATAACGGTAATGAGGTCACGCCTGTGTCTATGGACTTCTCAAAGCCTGAAGGGTTGTCTAGTGATGGTTCGAATTATAGACTTCCGTTTTGGGGCATTTGTTTAATGATCGTTGCCTACGCCTGTGTTTTCATCTTTGGTGTGATTGGAAACTGTGCAGTCCTCATTGTTGTTGCCCGCCTCCGGAGAATGAAAACAGTAACTAACTTCTTAATCTGCAATTTGGCTGTCTCCGACCTACTCGTTTTGTTGTTTTGCCTTCTGCCAAACCTCATCTCTAACATATTTGTTCGTAAGTACAGCAATATATTTTAATACTAAAGTAAGAATACATTTTCTAGTTTTATATTGATAAGAATTCCACATGTTACTGTCTAATTAGCTGTCAACAATCCTTCGTGTTAAGTGAAATTTCTAGAATGGAATTATGCGTTGAATATCCGGTGAAGGTGTTATCTGACAATCATTCATTTATTACGAATTCCATCTTTCATCATTAACATGTCCACATAAAAATCCTTTCACCACTTTTTTCTCCCCCTTCTACAATTTTCATTTGTATTTGTAATACACACAGTAATTTTAGAGATGGTACAATTGTTAAAATGTCATCTAGGTTGTTAACACAATAAATCTTTTTTTCACTATTTCAGCATGGGTCCTTGGGAGATTCCTTTGTAAGGCTGTGCCTTATATTCAAGGTTATAATTCATTGTTATCTGAAGCCGCAAGACATTAAAGACGAACTTTTAACTTATTTTAAACTGTTTTTATATAGGCGTTTCAGTGGCGGCCTCTGTGAATTCTCTTGTGGCGATTTCTATAGAAAGGTAGACACACAGAATAATTTGAATTTGTTCTAAATATACATTTATATCTTAGAGACCCTAAGTTAGAGGACACAACAATATGTTACTTTGTGTGGTTATGCTATGCCTGTGGCTTGCGTTTGAGTAGCGTCCCCAACCGTTCCATCTTTTATCCATTTGGGAATAAGTCTGAGTCGCAATTTCTTAGAACACGTGACGAAGTAACTGACATTGAAATGTAAGTACAATGAACATAGGAGTGAGTGAAATTTGTAGCAAACAACAAAATAATTCAGTCTGTCAGTCAAAAACACTCGAAAATGACGACTGGCTGAACCGACTTTCATTCCATTATACTGCCTCCTACGCGAAAATAGAGAAAGCATTACAAAGGCAGGTACATTTAATGGGAAGTGACGCGATGACGGTAAAATTGGCACAGGTTTTTAAACTAATTGGAGGCTGGTTTTTACACGTACTTGTTAGTATATGTATATTAGATACAAATATGGATGTGTTACAAACCAAAGAATTAAAAAATATTCAAGAGCACAGATTTATTTTGTCAGGCTTTTCATTAAGGAGAAAGTTTCTAGTATAATTTGGTGGGAGCCATCCAAACCCTTAAGCTTTCAGACTGATAATGTGACGCAAGGCGGTTGTATTAATTCAATTTTTCTTTTATCCCAATTTTCCTTATTGGGGAAACTTGGTTTTATACCGCCATATGACAAAGGATGAATACAATTGAGGGAAAATTAACTCAAGGATACCGTTTCACTGGTGTAATTAAAATTTCAGATGCATTTCAATCCAATGGCCGTTCAAGTATCAAATAACAAAGAAGAGAGCCGGAGTCATCATTTGCGCAATTTGGATCTGGTCCTTCATACTCTGTATCCCTTGGCTTATTTACTTTGACATCGAAGCGGATGTAGAATACCCGGACGTCGACTTCTGCATTGAGAAATGGCCAAAGCCGTATGAAAACTGGAGTAAGTATTACTTTCTAATAGGAAACTTCATTCTTTGCTACATTCTCCCTCTGGGAATCATCTTCATTTGCTACTTGACAATATGGTTTCGGGTCTACCGCCGTCCTGTGCCAACCGATTCAAATCATAAAAACATGGAGATGATTCACACTCAAGCCAAAAATTCCGTTTTCAGGATGTTAATAATCGTGGTCGTTTTTTTCGGTCTAAGCTTTTTGCCTATATATTTAATAAGTCTTCGCATGCGCTTTGGTGGCGACATGTCGGAAATGGAAGATAAGATTATTTCAGTTTGCTACCCTATTGCACAGTGGATTTCTTGTGCCAATAGCGCCATTTCTTGCTACTTGTATTCCTACAATAAGAAATTCCGACATGGCTTCTACATGATTTTTAAATGCTCATGCAACCAAAATCATAATCGTCATCATCGTCATCCTGCTCCAGTGAGACCTCACAAGTCACCCACTGTGAATCTTTTGTTGAGGAGAATGGCAGTCTACAAGGTCAGAACTTCTTCAATGTACCGCGACAGTGATGACGTTTAAGATTTGGCTTTTTGTGAGTGACTTTTTTACTAAAAATTCTAAAGAGGTTTAAAAATACTTCTGGTCTGGTGTAAATAGTAATGAAGTGAAACGTGCAACATTCAATCAAAAACTGATAATCTAATTAAATTGTTACCTCAATGAACAATCCATCCTATACGAATTACGCTTCGCCCCAATACCTAAAAAGCAGATTAATTGGAAAATCTTGCTAACATGGGCATAAACAATTCAATAAATATTTTTCATGCTGCAGGACAGAATTACTATTTTTTGTAATTTAGAGGTAGGAGTTTTAGATTGTTCGCTTTATACCTGTAGTTGAGTCGTGATTGACTTACTCAACACAAATCGACATATTTCGCTTCAATAAACATTTTACCAGTATTACAAGAACAAAAAATTGTTTATATCTAATGTACGTATTTCAAATTGTGAACTAATTGAAGTGTGAGAAATTACACAGTATTTATTAAAAAATCATCTTGATGTAATATTGTTCAATACTAGCGAACGTACAAATTTCAAATCAGTTTCAGAAACTTAAAATTGTAATTTGTGAAATTAAGTATATTTGCATTGTCAATGTTGAATAAAGCCACTGTTAATTAAAATGTCAAAAAAAATTACACTGGATTTTACAAGTTACTTTCACCCATCTCATAAAGATTTATTTTTGCTGTTCGATGTAACATCGGTATATTTAAAATTTAATTATCTTTATTTCAATTAACTACTTCAACCTTGTTTCTATCATGGAAGTTTGCTTAATTTATTTTATCCAGTACATGTTTGATTTACAAGTGGTGCGTACTACAATATAACTATGTACAAGTGAAGGACAACGGAAATGTTCGGAACGAACTCGTGATATTTACTCGATAAATTTAGTAAATACTTGATTTGAACAGTTCTCTCTTGCTCCAACAATGTGGTTCAGTGGAAATGAATATTGAGTAACGGAATTGAGAGAATGTTGAAACGTAATTGCATAATTAACAAGCTGATGGTATGGTAGAGAGCACAGTTACAGTACAGATAAGAAGAACAAAGCTCATAAAAACATTACGAATTAGCATTACTCTTTTACTTCTCTGTGGAAATGGAATGAAATAGTTGAAGAGAACTTGGGGTTTTGTTGGTGAAAGTGTTCCAGAGTTCTCATTATAAATACATACAATTTCCAGCATGGCATTTGTAAATTGAATTACACTGTTCCACAAATGACAGACAATTTCGAAGTGAGGTTCTACTTAGGCAGTGGCAATTTATTTCAGGCCTTTTTATTTTTACGCTTTCTCTTCGACCGTTTTCGTTTTTTCTTGGAAGCATTAGAAATCTGAGCAGTTTCTTCAACATCTTCCGAGCCTTCAGCTTCAGCATTTCCCTCTAGAGTATCTTCGCTTTTCTCCACGTCCACATCCCCACTTTCGTCGTCGTCAGACTTTTTTTCCTCTTCCTCATTTTCAGCGTCCTCTCCTTGTTCATTCTCATTCTCCTCGGTCTGACTTTCCTTTTCACTATTATTCTCTGCAATTTCTCCTACAACTTCCTCGTTGTCATTTTGGGTCTCATCTTCAGCCTCAACAGCGTCATCCTCATTGTCTTCTCCGTTATCCTCAATGTCCGATGTTTGCAGAGCGACATCAGATGTATTCACAATTTGCTCATCTTCATTCTCAGCCACATCAGCAGAATCTTCCTCTTCATTTGCACCCCCGCATCCATCAGTCTCATCCTGCGGCTCACTTTCTTCAGCAATGTCCCCAACGCTCCCAGATTCTTCCGGAGTAGAAGCATCACCCGCTTCTGCTTCATCAATTTCTTCGTCTTCATTTTCAGCGTCATTTGTATCCTCTTCTATTTTTTCTTCACTCTCATTGTCATTTGTGTCATCCTCCCGCGTTTCTTCTTCATTTTCATTAGCGTCGATTTTTTCTTCGTCATTTGAGCCTTCTTCTTCAATTTCGTTAATTTCGTCTGCCTCTTCAGCTAGATCATTGACTTCACTTTCATTTTCCTCTCCTCCATTAGATTCATTTTCTTGCTCATTTTCCTCCTCATTTTCCTCCATATTTTCCGCGTCAGCGCTTTCACCAGTGTCTGGTGGTTCGTTGTCCTCAACTTCCTCAGTCTCGGGATTCCCCTCTGAATTTCCTGCATCTTCCTCCACGTCACCGGTTTCTCCCAAGGGCTCGCTATCAGACACGTTCTCTTCCTCAATGACGCCATCGACATCACAAATTTCTTCAGCGGCGTCCACAAGGGACTCGGCTAAGTCTTCAGTCTCATTTTCTCCCGTTTCAGTTTCGTCACAGGAGGCCATGACATACCTCATTTGAGCAGTTTCAATTTCCTCGTCCACTTCATCTTCAACCTGCAACAGAACAAATAAAATCTTCCCATAATCCTTCGCTCTTTAGGTATAGGTCAAGTCAACACCTGAGTGGCTCTTAAGAAAATTAAATTTCTACGCTTTTTTATGCCGACTACCCTGGCCTGTTTGTAGAGATTTTGTCGACTCTGCATTAACGACTTCAGCATCACCGTCACCATCAACATCCTCAGTGGTCGGACAGTCGGTTTCATCAGTCTTGCCTTCTTCTACATCCATTACGGTCCTGGGTTCTGGAAGTATTTCCTTATCGCTGTGACTGTCTCCAGTGAAAGCATGGGGCTTCCTCATATCAGACATCAAGTCATGAAGGATGTAGACAATGTAGGCTCGGATTGCGGTGCCAGAGAGGAAAACGAGCAAAAGGAAAATCCCTCCACCCGAGAATATCGTGATGAAACAAATGAGAGTCATAATCCACAAGATTATATTGAGCAGGAAGTATACCCAGAATGAGGTTGATCTTTTTCCCTATTTGAGCAGAAAACAAGAGAAACAACCCGGATAATCTTTTCATTTGCGGCAATGGGCTTGGTAATAGAAGCCTATACCGTCGGATCGTTGCACAATTCGCAAACACTACATCACTAATACACTCAAGTGATTTTAGTCCTCAAAGGGTTATCGATATTTATTTGGAAAAGTACTACGACTTATTTTCTCCGAGTAGTACATGGACGAAAGTATAGTAAGCTACCATAAGACTTCATCCATGCGATTAGTATAATGTTGTATGATATCATATATATCATTGATATGTATATATTATTCAATTTTTATGTACAACAAAAAAATCCCTTTACTTTCATTGTGCAACGAGAAAGCTGTTTCGTTAGGTAAAGTTTCCATTATTCTCTTACCTGGAAAGTGGAAATAAAAACGCACACGTCAACAATGAGCTGAATGAAGTTTATTAAAATCAGAGTGGCAGCAAGGCAGATGAAAAGTCCGACTGTAAAAGTGAAAGCAAAAGGACAACATTTTCTTTCTAGTACTTCACAACAATAACTTTGAATTCATTGTTTATTTATTCGGGGAAGGTTATCAATAGTTTGTATGAATGCTTTTGCTTTCAATCGCTTTGTGTTAGTCGGGCTTTAGAAAATCACAATTCTGTTTTGGCAAAAGGGACGATGAATGACAGTTGAATATTCCCCATTCAATAATCAATACTCTACTCAACTCAAATCTGAGCGTGAGCATTTGTATAAGACGCATATCCTTATTAAACTTACCATTCCGCCTGTAATAAATTGCCCTGTCCTGTTGCTCCTCCAATTTCACATCCTCGTTTTTGTTACCAGTCTGAATATCGTCTGTGGCAGGAAATATCGGACGTTGATGTTGCTGCTGTAGTTGTTGTTGCTGATTTTGCTGTTGTTGATGCTGGAGTGGTGAAAAGGGCTTTGGATTTTGAAACTGGGGACGAAAATCGTCTCTCGGGTAGTGCGGGAAATGTTGCTCCTGTTGCGGTGGATGCTGCTGCTTGGGTCGAAAATACGGATAAGGATCGAAATCTTCTGGATAATATGGCGGTGGTGGCTGTGGCTGGTAATAATAAGGTGGTCTTGGAAGCACAATTCTGGCCGCAACAGGCCCTTCTGGCAACCTGTAATATGCATTGGGAAACCACTCCACTTTCTCCGTTTGTACTATATGGACGATGATGTAGGTACCGACGCTTATGTGGACAAGAGATGAAATCTGTGCGAATATTACAAAAAGATTGAAGATTTCTTAGAGAAAGAAATGACAGACGGAAATAAGCAAACCTTAATGTGGAAAGCCTGAGGAAAACAAGACAAGGACAAGTGTGACAAAGATAAAGCAAGGCCAAAACAAGTCAGCACGATAAACGATTCGCAGAATCTGGAACAAAGTGTATAAATGTAGCAGGTAGAAGCAACGAAACAGAACGAATCGTAAAGCAATTCTTTCAAATCTTCAAAGCTTTCTTCAGACAAAGCCGAATGGAAAGCTTTGGTCGATTGAAATTTGGGGCAAGTGGTACAGTGGTGGTCGAGAGCAATTTAATAAAGTGGAATCAAAACAAAACCTAAAAAAAACAAAAGTTATTTTACCATTCCCACAAGTGACAGAAACCTCAGAAATTTTCGAAGAGAAAGGCCACACGTATAATTACACTCGAAGGTTTCATATGCCTTTCTCAAAATACTAGACATTGTTTTCAGCATCTACTTGAAATGTTGATTTCGCAGCAGAGTTCAGCCGACAATGGCCACTGTTTTGTGTTTGGGGAGGCATTAGGACCTTATAGATAGTAAATAAAAAATTCGTGGAAAAGGAAGCTGCGCAGCACTTGAGAGCAAACTACGTCTCAGTTTTACACAGAAACATTCAAAACATCATCTTGGATCTCCCACCGGAACAATGGAGCGGATTTTAGTACACTCCTTTAAAAGTTGGTTTAAAGAAACTGCAATTTTAAAGAGTTTAGCAGGTAAATGTACCATGATCACAGAACTTTTTGATTGGTTTCGGATTGTAAACTGACGCACACAACAAACAAACCCTGTTACAGTTTATTGAGAAAATGAAACATTTGTGCAACCTGTGCACTATTTACATTTGGTTTTTTTGTCAATCTTCAAATGAAACGTTCACTGTAAACTGGACCCATACCAGGCTTTGTTACTTTGAGTTTGTTGAATAACACTTGAGATACGCTGTGGTCTCTAACTTTTCTTTTTGTGTGATACTATTTCTTGTATTAAAATATGTATTCACTTCAGATCCATTTTTCACTTCACTTTTACTATGCAGCACTTACAATTTTATTACAGGACGGTCCATTGCAAAATCCAAGTTCAGATGAAATTGCAATGTTAAAGCAATCTCTTGAAATATACATTTTTATTAATTCAGTGCCCACGTTTTGTTCCTTTGAAGCAAGTTGACTCGATTGAGAGAGTTCTTCAATAAAATTTCCTTCTATGGCAAATAAAATGGCTTATTTTTGTTTGTTCACTACTACAAAGATGAATTTAATTCTCCCGAAAACGGACTGAATAAAAATTGTGACTTCTAAATAAATTTCGACTTTTTACAATAGGCAGAAGAAGAAAAAACTTTCACTTTCTGTTTGTCCAACCCACAGCTCCACTATTCTTTCTTGCTTTGCTCCCTTTTTAGTTTTCACCTGAATACGTTTCTTTTGAAAGAAAATTCATAGGAAAATGCATGTGAATGAACTTTTTCTTTTTAGATGGAGATGGATGAAAGTCATGAAAATCAGTCGACAGCGTGCAAGAAAGGCTGCCCTAATAAATATTTTGATTTGTCTACTTTCGCATTTCCATATGCCATTTTCTCCTTATCAGAATTGTTATCTTCACCAAAAACCAGAACACTGCTGCAGTGCAGTGTACCCAAATGCTGACTGGATATCAAGAAACGACTTTGTGTCTCGAGTCAACTCTCGTGTATTTCTATACAGCTTTTCGAAGAAAAGTGAAAGTGTTACACAATTGCATTATGAAAACATTAAGCAACTATTATACAATACAAACATGTTATTAGCAAAGCAATAAAGCTGCATTCTTATTCCACTATTCATGCAATGCATTGACTTTAGTAGGCACGCTTTGAATTGAATTACAATTGCAAAAACACTTTTTTTGTTTCTTCTACTTTAGCCAAGAAAATACGGCCGGCCACACAGCCTACTTTCACAGGAAATGATAAAACGGTGTGGCTATGCAATATGCAATGCTTATCTTTGTTCCCCTACCTTAAGTATGAAATTTATAGTAACAAAAGTACCTATATTTTATAGTTATGGAATAATGTTAAGTTGATTTGAATAAAGTTGAGGCTAGCAGTGTGGGACGACTATTGCATTTTTCAAATCTCGCGAAGCACGTTCTTCGCCTTTGCTTTGTGCGACGGTAACTCAAGAGTTAGCTACTAGCCCACTTTCACAGAGTTACTTTCCATTTCCTCCAGCAGTAGTATTTTTTTGGTTGGGTTGAGGACTGAAGTTGACGTGTTAAATATTGATCCATTTGTGAGACTAAGAAATGCGAAATGAATGGAGAAGTGTTTGTAGCTTTCTATAAAAAGATTTTTTATGACGCTTTCTCGCCTACTGTGGACTGAACAAATGAACATAGTTCGTAATACTATTATAAGTTAGTCTATAACTTGAATTCAGTTAGGTAATGTACATTTGTTTCGTGGGTTGTGTGGTGCGGTATGTGCCTTTCTGTTCTGCAGTGCCAGACTGTTCTCAGAAGTATCTGAAAATCTGAATCTGAAGTCAGCAACTTTAGTTTATGCATTCATTTGATTGTCACGTAACTGTAACAAGTAGTTTTGTCATTTTCGTCGAGTTCATTACAAGACAACTGCTGAAATATCAAACCGTTTTGAATGCGAAGCAGAAACAATAAAATTCTGGTTGTAACTTGCTTTAACAAAGGTAACTCGCTTTAATGAAAAGTCCATTTAGTTTTATACTACCTTAGTTTGACGTAGACGTAAAACAATCGGGGTCATTAGAGACGTACAGGACAGAAGGACGTTGGAGGTGACTAACCGAAACACATCAACATTATTTGTTCAATCAATGTAAAGTAGAATGTATAGCGAATGTTGTGTCAAATGAGAGACTTTCACCCACACGGACCATTTCCGTTTCGAATGTGTATCCTTTCTTTGTTATTTTTATTTCACAGGAAATTAAAATAATTTTCTCTGGAAGTCCAACCAAGTATGTAAAGTAAATATTAACTAAGCAGGTACTTCCAAAAATTAATTCTTCTAATGCGCCTTAAGTGCTAATTAAAAACACCCCCACGGCTTCTTTGAACTACTCAGAGTTAAATACAATTGCGAGAATTTTCCAGTGATGGAACAAATGATAGGAATACTTTAGGATCCAGTTGGATGAACTGATGATTATTTATTACACAAATATATTCGCATTACTGCTTCCTCTTTCAACCAAATTTATCACTTTAAAGCAGTAATATAGAAATTTTGGCATCGCAGTGTGATGATGAATGAAACTTTCCATAGAACCGGGCTAGTTCAAGGAAAAAACACCTTCAAACTCGTCAAATTGAAATTAATCTGTACGTACTTCATCCATTTTACTTACATACTTAGTGTGTTTTCTAATTAGCATCCGGTAGCAAGGAGAAACCGGAAACCAGACGTTACTATTTGATGAGAGTGACAGAAAAATTAAAGTGATTGCCTTTAGAACAAAACAAATAACCAAGCCAGAATGCTTCCGCTGCTACTAACTTGTACATTAGTTTCCAAACTTTCAGTATTAAATGGATCTTTTCAGTCGTAGAACTTTTGTATTGACTTCCCAATCATTACAAAATAAAGTACTCTATAACTTCTAACCTTTCTAGGAGTTCTTTATAACACGACGCAATACTCAAATTTCTAGTTTGTACTCAGTAACTCTTGATTAATCATCAAATACCAATACAAGTAAAATAACAATGTTGGCTCATACAGAATTGATGTCTCCACTCTGTCATAAATTATTTAAGTTTCCGTTTGTAATTTTGGCGTTTTGAATCTAATTGGATGGCTAATAACTAGAAATTCTATTATTATTGATTTCATATTGCGGAGAAATTCTTACGATGTTCGGCTCGTATTATTATAGGAGAGACGTATTACTTTTGTAACATATCTTTTTTTGCTTAGGACTGTTACCAAATATTTTGCAAGACTTTGAAAATTTACTCATTTCAAGCAAAATACAATACAATAATTATGTGTAATATACTTTAAAATTTTAATTTTTCTCTCGAGTATATGTAGACAAGCTCAGTTTAATATTCTACAGTTTATATTCAGAGAATTTTAAAAGATGTGAAATGCAACGATTTTTCTACTTCCATGATTTCGATAATATTAACATCGCAAAAGTTCTGTGATGTTTTCGTAATTTTTTGAAAGCAAACTTCCGGTTCGTGATTAAAAGAATTTCTTACGAGTTTTACTGTTTACTTTCACTTCGAAAAGACTGTTTGGTTACATTCCACTTAATTTTACATTTGGCTTTACATAATTCGACTGTGGTAATGATGATGATAGCAGAAGAAACAAGAAGCAGACTTTATATTTTGAACTACGATGTGCGTTGTGCGTTTTAATGATTTTATCTTCAATGTAAATAAAAATAAATTTTTACTCTATTTTGTCATGTTCCAAGACGAAATGTTAAAAAAGCTTTCACGGAATTCCGACGTCTATTTACATTTCATAGTAAATCAGAATATAATTACTAGCGCAGCAAGTCTCTTGCCTTTCTCCAGTTGAACATTTTTCATAACCGTCGGCCACTGAATTCTCAAAAAATGTGTTTATGCTGCCTTACTTTAGGGAATTATATAAAAGAACGAAATAGCAACATCTGGATGGATATGTTCACAAAAACATGTACAATTTCATCTTGCTTCACGATCCCAATGTTAATATGGTACAAAGGTAAATAATACTTTACTATTTCATATGAATTTGATTTACAATACAAAACTGAAACGTGATTAAAGTACGTTACTGCTGCACACGTTAAAGCAAACTCGTTTCCCCACAAGCAATATTATGACAAGAAAATGCTACCAATCTACAATACACTTGCCTACGGTGGACACATCCAATTTATTTTGTGAAATTTAATTGGCGTCATTATAACGTCTCCCTCAGAGTTCTTTGCTCCTTCTTTGTAGGTAGGTTGCTAATTTATTAAGACGGAATTAGTTTCAAGACAGGTAAGCACCAGCAGCTTCCGGAGAAAGGAAAAGTACCGATATTTGAAGCTTTATCATTCAAGCATTAACTGTTAAGTGTCCAGAATTGAACAATAGTAAAAAAACCTGCATCAATGACGCAAAAGAAAAACATTCGGTAAATGCGTAATGGTGAATCAAATAAATAACCTTATTCCATTTCATTCAGTATAGTAATCTGTTTTTGTTTGGTAACAATTTGATACGAGAGAATATCATTGGGAGAAGAAAGTGTTTTCCTAATGTGTTTTTTATTTGTGTCAGTGAGAAGGTGTTACACAACCCTTTCTCAACACAACAGCACAATTCAAAAGTTGCCCAACTCCAGTGGATCTCTTTTTCTTACGTGACGGATGACGGAGCATTTTCGCACGGTAAACATTAAATGAAGTGCTTTTACTATTTACAAATGACTATGCTGTTGCGGTTTTAGTAACAGATGGTGAAACATTTTTTTTTGCCGGAGCTTTATGATAAATTAATGATAGTAAGTCACTATCGTCGATATTTACAGAATGATTAATTTCAGGCATCTTACCTTCAGGTGTTCCGATTGGTAAATGTTTTGCATTGCAACCTTGGAACATTTAAGAGAGACAAAGTTTCTCATGGGCAATAAACTTTGCTGAAATAATCCAAGTTAAACGAGGAAAATAATTGAATTATGTTTCAAGAGTGTTGCAAGATTCTGTCAGATTGTAGTTTAATCTTTGATGTGCTTTGATTGCGGATAAAAATTCAATTAAAATATGGTATATTAAGAGTATATAAGACTCGATAGTATATAAGCCCGCGGCAAACTTAGCTACCGGACTTTTTTCAACTCTCAAGTAAAACTAAAAACATTGCAAGTTGCAAAGGTTAAACAAAATAGAATTTAGTTAGTAACCGTTTTTCTTGAGTAAGTATCCTAAAGATTTTTCTTTGCTAAAAGTTTTGGCACTGTGTACACAGTAATAAAGCTAATTTTGTTTGTGTCCTTCCGCAAATTAGAATTTCCATCAACAATATCAAATTATCATAACAATGAACCCGACAACTCATTCTACTAGCTGTATAAAGATTTTTCTTTGCAAAAAGTTTTGGCACTGTGTACACAGTAATAAAGCTAATTTTGTTTGTGTCCTTCCGCAAATTAGAATTTCCATCAACAATATCAAATTATCATAACAATGAACCCGACAACTCCTTCTAGCTGTAGTAACAGCAGCAATTTAACCAAATTGGAAGAGCATATCAACAGAGGCCTGGCTTTCCTGGAAAAGTCGTGCCGTCCCATCACTGGTTTCCAGAACGATTGTACTGGAAAGTCGCGGGATACTCTGGAAAAGAATTATTTTCCCGAAGACATTTTCACAAGCCTGAATGCACTGGATCTCCTAAAGGATAGTTTATCAAGCCAGTGTAAATCCATTTTGACAAAATTTGTTCGACTTGAGAAAAGTGATACTGGAACGCTAAATTTTAATAAATATGCTCGTGTAATTCCTGACGACGTTGAGGACACAGCACTTTACCATTATGTTTTTATGAAGGATGGGTCACTAGAAAATGATAAGAGGATCTTGGACATTGCTCGCATTATTTATTTGAACACAGAGGCAAACGGAATAATTCAACTGTATTATCCCCCGTGCGAGGAGAGACGAAGGAACAGATTGGAAGCGGGATGTTTATCAAATGCTATGAGATTTCTCTACTTCGTGAATGCAGCAGACGAAGCTGAGAAAACCGAGGATTACATTTATGACTGGCTTGTGTCGGGCAAGTATCTGAAGGGAACTCGCTACTACCCATCTCCAGATACTTTTCTCTTCTTTTGCGCCAAGGCCGTGATTCACAACGAAAAGGCTCGACAACGATTTGAGCCACACTTACTTGAAGCTCTCAAGCAAAGAATTCTGGGGGAAGCTGAGAGATCTGAAGGAGAAAGGCAGTATCCATTAGATTTCGCTTTTCGAATTTTGGCCTTAAGTTGTCTAAACAAAATCTCGTGCCCGGAGTATTTAGAACACGTCACCAAAATGGCTGATAGTTTGAAGAGCCTGCAAGACGAAAGTGGAGCGTGGCCTAAAGATGCCCTATTTAAACTGGGTGGCTCAGATAACTTCCTTGGTGGCCAGGTCGTGGCAACCATTTTTGCTACTGCTGCGTTAAAAGGAATTCCAATCGGCCTTTGAGTTGAAGCATAAAATTCCTGAGGCCTAGCAAAATTAATTTACCACAAACCACGAAATAGGTAAATAAGCCATTATCAATTATGTATTAAATATTGGTATGATGAATGGCAGTAGGCATTTTTGGCAACCAAAAATAACCAGATTATTTGTTTTATTCCACAGATTCATCTATAAAATCTATATCAATAATGTACCTATTCCGAGCTGAGAGTTTATTTCATTTGAGGTCTACATAGATAATCGAAGAGCACTTAAATCAGATACGCATGTTACAATTACATAATAAAATAAATATTGTGTCATCCATCGATCGACCTCCTTCCGAAAATTGTTGAAAGACGTTGCACACAAGGCCCTTTTAATCAGCGCCTCGATTCACACACATCGCCAGTAAAATGCCTTGAGTGTTAAAACAAACAATAAAAGATAAAAAATGATATAAGAAAATAGAAATAATAAAGCAAAATGGCAAAAACAACATCCCACAGTCTGAACTACCTTAAATAGATCCAAAACCCACACAGGCACGGTGGGAATGTGTTTCACGGCTCGTTTGTACTGACAAAGCGAGCTAACAGAGCCATAAAAGACTTCGCCAATTTCCTTATCTCTTAAGATCCACGAAAACGGAGTGTCAAAAACAAGAGTTTTGTTTTCATTATCTGGCGACATGGATGGTGCGGGAGTGGAGGACATGGGCGCAAATGTTAGTTGCTGATTCTTCTTCTGACATGATGACATCATTTGATATATTGGATTCTAATAATATCGATGGTGAAGCACCGGGGATTTCTGTTGTGTTCTCTGTCAAAGAAGCGGATTTATTCTCACCTTCATTTCCCCCTTCAACAACTCCCTTTCCGTCAGTAGCGTCGCCATCCTCAGTAGGAATCAAAGCAGAAATTGCATCACACTCCTCAATGTCGGATTCATTATCACTTCGTTTGTAAAGATTGAGTCGACGGAAATCACCACGAAATCTTTTCTTCCTTTGGGGAATCCCGCTTCGGGCGTCAACGATGTAGTCCTGGAATTGTTCATCTTCGTCCTCAGTTGCTTCCAGAATGTCAAAGTAGTCGACGTCATTGGTAGAGCCAGACTCATGCTGGCTTTTAATTTGCGGGAGGCTTCGGGAGAAAATCTTTATTATTTTGATACGCCACCAGGGAACCTGAATAAACCAGAGCACAATCAATTCGTAAGGTATGAGTAAAAAAAACTTGTCACAAAATGAAATCAGTAAATTTGCATGGGAAAGAAGAATTTGAAATCAAAAAATAAAAGTGGGATTGACGCGGTCTGAAAAGTCAAGTAAAAGTTTTTAGTCACGCACACAATGGCCCGTATTTTTAAAAAAATAAAAAACATTTTCTCAGCTTGAGCAAGCAACGGGAAAACATGAGGAGTTGAAAAATACGAAAGATAAACAGAGATTCAAAAAGAAGACTCATTACTCATGTGAGTAACTTTATAGCTTATAGTGCGACTTAAAAAAAGTTTATATAACCAGACGAAGAAGAAATTTCCAGGTAATTCGTTGCAAACTCGAAGTGGTTTGCATGAGCAATAGGATGTTGGTTAAAGTAGAATCCGGAATGATTCATATGCCGCCCTCGGCAGAAGGTATCCATCACGCCAACCTAAAGTTTGAAAACAAAAATTAAATCTTTTGGAATTGAAAAGTAATACAGATTAAATATCTAAATGAAAGACTCGAAGCATAGATAAAATATTTGACGTCAATAAATCTCTTTCACCCACCCTCTCTCACTGCAAAAGTCATAAACAAACAAATCTTGTCTTTCATTCCACTTACGAATGGGAATTTATCACTGGGCTGTGACAAATTGGTAACGTTGAGTGCTGGCATCTGTATCGTCACATTCCTTATTTTCCATAAACCATCATTGTTCAGCATATCTCTGACAATGCGTCGCATATCCGTCACACTAGTGAAATCACGGGGTTTAAACAAAACAACCTGTTTCGTGGAAGCCTGCAAATAGAACAAGTGAAAGTGATAACTGAACAAAGTTGCTTTTGTTCATTCTTAATATTGCACTGTATCTGTAGTGCAATTGTAAAAAAGGCAGAGTTGCAAAAAAAAGAAACCTTCAATTTCATGAAAGAAACTGTCGAGCCTATGTACGAAGAAAAGTAACAAAATATTTTTTTGTCCCGGAAAGAGACACAAAAGACTGGCTTAGATACGCTTCTTCAAATGTTTCTTATTCATTTTATGGGTATGTATCATATCAATATTATACTTATCCCTTGCGAAAGAAGCCTTTGAATTTCTCAGCATTTCAACCTATTTACTCCGGGGATGAAACTTCCGGGGAATCCTTGCTGATGCAATAGGGTATGAGATTTTAGATTGATTAGAATCTGAATGCGTCAGTATTGTGCATCCTAGAGATTTGCTGTCTGAGAGGAGGAAATGATTTTTTGTGCAAATTCACAATAAGGACTCCACATGTAGAGCAGAAAGCGAATGAACCATGCACTAATGATGGCGCCTACAAGGAATGTAATATGAGAGCGAAATGAAGAGATATTGATTTGAGTCATCGACAAACCTGAAACTTGATAATAACAGCGGACGCATTCTCAGTTTCCGCATATGGATACTCTCCTTGCAATTCTATGAATGGAACAGATGCGCCATCAAAAAACTTCATTTCGCCAATGCTTTTCCAAGGTTTGTCCCACTCGCTCTTATAATGAAGAGTGTTCACGTATACTCCGTGTGTTGTCCTGTCGAAAATTTCTCTCCAGGCTGCATCCTTCTTGGGTAGCATTTCATTGTCCAAATGTCCCTTCGTTCCTCTTTCCAAAATCTCTTTAATGTTTGTGCGAAACTGAGTGCGATTCTTTTGTAAATCCAATGTGATCACTTGTGTCAAAAGTTGGGGAAATGTTGGTGGCTTTGTTATATTTCCATATCGAGAGAATATTGTACTGGAAACACGAAACTGCCTCTGAAAGTTGAGAAAAATTAATATACGTTACTTGATATTTCAGAAGCAACTTGGTCGAGTTAAACAATTAGGCCATGAAGTGGAATGTAAAAGCCAAAATTTCCACTCATTTTCATACAATTTTCCTACTTGAACTTACGGAAACGTTATTCGCTATACGTATATACTTACATCGATTTTAAATTTAACTAAACAATCAATCTTGGAAAATCATTTCTGTACCTGTACATCCTATACTCATCGAAGATATAATGTTTCAACAAATTGCGTTTTAGTTTTAGATGGCGAATGTTTTGATAAATGTAAAAGGACCTTTGATCAAAATGAGCAAACGCCGCAATTTTTTTAGGCACCGACATGATGTAGGTAATTTGAAATATTTTGAGATACGCATTGAGTTTAAATGGTTAACACATGTACTCAATACAGTGTCAATACATGGCTTTTTATGATCACCTCACCTTTTTGAAGAGTCTGAGTAAAGCTGCGTAATCCGTTGCGACGTATCTCTTCAGAGTGAAAATCGCCTCTGGAACATCTCTCACGGGAACTGGCCACAAGTTCTCGTAAACGTTTGCTAGCAAGTAGCCAATACTGAACGGTGTGTACAGATGCACGCCCGGTCTGTGTTCCGTGGGCTCTGAAGTTTCAAGTATGTGAACAAGTTGATCGGTAAAATTACCAAAATTCGCAATATATTCCGGCGCACCACACACTCCCAAGAGGCTTGGCGTTTTATATAAATAAAGTACAAACAGAACAGAGTACACAACTTTCCCCCAACTTCGCAACTTTCTTATCAGAGCCATGATGGAGGCAGGGCAGTGGAAAGGAAAGTTATAACTATATCACGGATGAATGAATGAATAAGCAGCGAAATAACAAAAATGCATAGCCAAATGTACCTATGCGCACAAATTTCAAAAATAATATTCACAACTTCCCACAATACTAGCCACTGCTCAACTTTGACTCGCTTTGGGCAAGTGAAGATGTGCTTGGCGTACTTGATTACTTTCTTTCGATCGGGTAAACACGGTGCGGAGAAAAGGAAAGCGCCTTTCCTTCCTGCGCTTTTTTTATTCTGCGTTGCAAACTTCTCGTGAGGGAAGGAAACGAAAAATCCTAGTTTTCATTCAATTTCCTATTTGCGCAGATCTCCCAGTTCAAGTTAAGTAAGTAGTAAATCCTTCACACTCTTCCTTCCAATTCTCCTTGTTCAAACGCATTGTTTGAACCGAAAGCAAATAATGCTAATGATTTGACGCCATTGTGAATTGTGAGGGAAAAGTTATTTTCTTTCATGCTGCTAGACCATTGCACTCAGTTCCTGGCTCACTGCTTTGTATTTGTTCAAACTCATCTTTGTAATTTGTAAACTTCAGAAGAGAAAAGTTCTTAGTGACGTGAATCAAATGCCTCATGATATAAACCTCAATAACAAATTGTACTAACAATCAGCTCAAAGGATAGCAGTAAATGGTGCTCACTGCCAAGTTAACTTGATAGCATAGAGTGTAAAATTACAACAAACAATCAAGCTCCAATAAAATTTCCTTCTTTGCGATCTATGGTAGTTACTCGAGTATTTGCTGTTTTCGTCTTTTCAACATTCACGTGATTGTAACCTGAAGATGGCCAAATGATTATCAGAGAAAAATAGTTTGACAAGTGTAAAGATTTTATTTTGGTTTTAAGTATCCTGTCGAAGTTTATGCATGCGTATAATTAAAAATTAAAACCAGAAGATCAATACCCTTTTTTATTCAAGGCTGATAAAAAATGCATCAAACCATTTTCAAGTTATTCAGCACGAGTAATTGAATGCAAATGACAGGTATCAAAATGGCTGATGCAGCAATTCAATGCAACTTTAATTTGAATGTGCAAAATCGAAAACGTCCTTTTGAAATACTTGTATAAGCCCTATAACGTCTCGTTTTTTAACACCATTAACATAAAAAACTTTTTACACTTTTTCTCGTGTTTGTATAGCGTAACAGAAAGCAACGCATGTCCTTAAATCCTGCCTGACATCTGCTTTATATCATTAAAGATAAAGAAGTTGCAAATAAACCAGAAGGTAATTTTATTTTCAAGTTCGATATAAACGCAGTAACTGCGTACGAGTGGAGAGTTAAGTTGAAAAAAATTGAAAGCGAAAAATCTCTAAACACAGCGTATAAAACAATTCGGAAAAAGTAGGTTAGAAGTTAGAAGATGTTGAAAAGCCCAAATAATAAATATGCAAACGCTCATGCACATGCACAGGCTAAACTAGTCCCAGTCTCAGAACAAGTCAACGCATCCTACAAACTTCTATTGTCTTATTTCTCTCCTTTCTTTATCACAGAGCGTCAAATTACTTTTTCAGACTACTATATAATAATTGCTATAATATATTCAAGACTGATCGACGCTTTTACCTTTTCAAAAAAAGTTTTCATTGTAGCAGGTTTAATTAATTAATTAGACAGAAAGGCCTCGATTTAAAGAAAAGCATGCATTACGCTGTAATGAACCAAACATTAATTAATGCATGCATAAATAATTAAGATAATTAAACGCGATGAAAAACGTGCTTTTCTCTATCTATATCATATTACAAGTCAACAATATTCACAATCAAAATGTGAGCTTCTGGGCATTTTGTTTTTAAATCTAGAAACTTGTATATTTTAGCACAGACAACAACATTACTATGCCATGCGCTAGAAAACTGCTCCATTGAACTCTAGCATCGCATGAAAAGACGAATAATCATTATAATTTTAAATCGTAAACATGTTTATTATCATTTGTTTGTCACAAGTTTAAAATCATTTTTATAACAAGCTTTTATAATGGTTATGCGGAAATGATTTTCTGTATAGACACACGTTAAGTAAGTAGGATCCAGACCACTAAAGCTTCATCGAGACAACCGAGGCAGAACGGTGGTGGGAGCGCCAGCATCTTCCGCTTCAAACCCTTCGATCAAGGCCGATGGAATTTCTTCTCCTTGAGCTTGGAGTGAAGGAGGCACATAACTGCGACAACTCCACAGGAAGTACTTATCAATCTCGGATAAAATACTTCCGTTGTCTGGCTCTTTGTTCGTAGAATTATTCTCGGTGGAAGGAGGCGGTAGCATTGTGGTTGCGCCCTCATTATCGTCACCGCCTGGCTCAGTGGAGTTGTCCACAAGAGATAGGTTAATTAATGTTTCAACGGTCCCGAAAAACATTGGTCCTACGTCGGTATCATTCAAATACCACAAGAAAGGTCGATCAAAAGAGAGTGTAGAAATGCCGCCCACTCCGCTCGCCACTGATTCCTCATCGAGACTAATGTAGACAGGTGAAACCGTACTGGAATTGACATTATTCATTTCTTTGTCTTTAGGCAAAGCCCTTTCACTCTTTGGTTCACTTTTGGGTGGTGAATGTGTGTGGTTAGAACCACTTTGCTTTCCTCCTCCGTTAATGATGCTGAACAAAGACTGGAACTTCTCAACCGCTACACCTAAGTTTCAGTATTATAATGTCATTTTCAATAAGGAAATAATACAACAAAATTGGCATTTACATAGAAGCTGTTATGAGTTATGAAATTATGGTTAGAATGGTTTTGGTAAGATTCCCACTAATTCCCACACACTCCCCGTTGCGCTTTACCCCTCAGCCTTTTTACCACTGACCATGATAAAGGAAAAAAAATTGATGCAAAGGAAAAATGACGAAACAATGGGTAAAACGCAGTGGGAATTTTTCACAAACAGAATAAAGCAGAGGCACGTGCCAAGGCTAAGTTGACCTTAAAGCGTTGCCGCGAACAAATTAATGTAAATTGTAATTAATGATAGAATCATTACAAACCTGTTGCTGATGAAAGCTCCAGGAAATCTTCATTGAAGTCGAAAAAATTTACCTGAACCATTGGCCTTAAATAATGTGGGAAGCGACCATAAAAGTCCTTTATAATTGTACAAAACGTCTCGTTCATCCCGATCTGAAACGAAACCCATTAGCTTTACATTAAAGATAATTAAAAGTATTTTCCTGCCATCATGTTTCAATTCATGTCAAATGTCAACTGATCTTGCGAAACTTTATAACTAGAATGGGGACATCGACGATAAAATTTGTAAATATGAATGTTGTTACAAAAAGTCAACATTCGTCCATGGAATGGGAACATCCAGCGTAATTGTTTATGGTGAATGAGTGTAATTAATTTTTTTTAAAGGTTGAGTAAGATAAGACATGTTTATATACACATACATTGATACATACATTATGAAGTCAATTTATTATTAACCGGATCGTTGCTCCGCCATGCCAGCAGTCATTCTATTTTCTACTTGTAAATAACACATCCGCATCTTCTGCGCCATTGTTTGTGCGAACTGCGACTGCATGACGTAAACATGAAACTTTCACGAAGGTTAATCAGACAGGAAACAAAGCGAAAGTCTCAATGCACCTTTTATTTAGGTATCATCCTGAGACTAACGCTGTCTTAATTTCAATTACATTGTCTTTCATTCTCACAATCTAGCCCACGTAACAACTCACCTCCTCGAGTTCCATGCCATATTGATCAACGTCTGTAGTATTGAAAGCCGGAACTCTCAAAGAAATTCTTTTCATCTTCCAGTTCTTTGGGAAAGGTACAATATCCACTTCGTCCTTCTCATCTTCTTCTGCAGGCTTTCGCAAGTACTTTGCCGTGATGTTTACATGCGGCAAAACGAACACGACACTCTTTGTTCCTCCCTTAAGAAGAAGTCATTCATTAGCATTTTTGAAGTGTTTTGTACAATCTTAAATTACATTTGCATACTGGGAGTTACAATCTATGCTTAAGTCGTGAATGGATTAGATTAAGGCTCTCGAGGAACAAATATGAAACTTAACACTTTACATCTTTAAATTATAATTATTTCACATTCTTCTTGGAACAAAGCCTGTCCAGTTTGTTGTATGACAAAAGAAAGGGCTTCAAGCAACGGTGTATTCTATTTATAAATGGAAGCCCTCATCAAAGGCGTTTAATTAGATATACTTAATCTGATGTTTGTGTACCTCGAGGGGAATTGCGACTGAAGTGAATTGCTCTTCCTCTGCAACCAGAAAATCGCCCTCGACTTTCAAAAAAGGAATTCCTTCATTTCCCTGGAAAGTTCCAAGCTCCGCATCAGTCCATGGATATTGCCAGCTGTTGATGTAATGGAATGTATTCAGTAACACGGCTTCAGTTGACTTTCGGAATGGAGTTCCAATTTTCGTTACTGTGAAAGAAATCATTCAAATTTCAATCATATTACAACTGAAATGTTAAACCTTTTTTCTTCGTAAGAAAAATCATTTGATGAAAGTCACTCTCACCAGACGGAATGAGAAGTGTGTCAATTTTTTCATTTGTTACATTGCTCAGGTGTTCCACCATTTGCTGATAGGTTTCTTTCCAGGTTTCTCGAGTCCACGTCACTTCTCTCACTTCAGTCATTAAAGTGTCAATCACAGCTTCACTAGGAGAGTAGTTGGGGCGGAACGAGAAAAGTACATTTGATAGCGTGACATTTTCATCCTACGCAGAAAAATTGATCAGGTCATAAATACTAAATGATTTTCTCAAACTCCACAAACATCTTAGTCAAAATCAAATGTCACATAAAAGGATCGATATTCTTTGCACCATTCAGCCAAAGTAACAACGCTACAAATTTTGCATAAAGTAATAAAAGTTGTAGGAGAATTTTTTGCGCAATAGAAAGCAAGGTATTCATAACAAAAGGAAGCGAAACACTCGAGAGAGAAAAACAAAAATAGAGACACACCGTTTCGAGCATGTCCAGAAGTACTCCATAAGACTCTAGAATTTCCTCCTTGGGAAACCCTAGAACTTTCTCAAATCCTTCGTCTGAAACTTTCCAATTATTTTCATTTGCCAGGGTAGCAATTGATAGGAGCATCCCAGCCGCGAATGGATACGCCAATGCTCGACCAGCTCCCAGAAGACTTTCAAAATTGGTAACATTTGACAAATTTTCTGCAATTACTGTCGAAGAACTGCCTATGTTAATGTCACCCGTTCGAGGTAGGAATAAGTTTCTAATGCAGTGAACATTATTAAGATGAAGTAAAAATAGGAAAGTAGAGATCAAAGTGATCAACTGTAAAGACTTCATTCTTTATATTTAGTCTCTTCCACCGATTGTGTTCAACGTATACAAAACGTGATTTCTATAAATAGCACAGAGTTCTTGCGAAATTCGTTAAGTCTTGCTTCACCTTGTCAGGTTTCTTAAAAGTATCTCGTACGGTAGGACGAAGTTCATCAAAACTTCTTTTACCTGTCGAGTACAATTGATTCGAGATTTCACTGATTTTATATTCCTATTTTTGTATTTTGACTGTAATTTTGCACGTTTCGTTTACAAAATCCTCGCAATTAATTGGAAGACTTTTTTAAACTAACGAGACTGATATTCTCCAGTCTGAAAACAACTAGGTCTTAGCGAAGCCACCACCATGCAGATAATAATAATGCATGATAAATATCAACGAAATTTGAGATCGGGGTTTAAACTTATTGAGAAAAAGAAGTCTTACGCAAACAAGGTTCAATGATCTGTTCGGATGGTTTTGAGAACTGTGTCCACTTAGGTATCAGGGATTGATTGTATCATTGTATGAAATCAAGATTTTTAGCATGGAGAATGGAACAATGCACACGAGACTGATATTATCTAATCAAATAAAACGACATGTAGCATTGTTGTCAAGAACGGCCTGTTGGTACCCGTTATATTGTGTAACAGAGTGACATCATTGTATTCTATTGTGTTCTTACGGTATGCAAATATTTCAGCTTGAATTTACGGGGTTTTTACTCTTTTCCATGCTTATAAAAAAGCTAACAACCTTGCAGGAGATGCGCGGATAAAAAGTTGAATTTGGTTGGGTCCACACTGAGCGAGCTGTGACAATGCAAAACTCACTTGTGCCAGTGTCTGAAAATTCGCAGTTTATTACTGCTTTTAAAATTCAAGTTTACAATTCAGAGTGCAATGATTTGCGACTTGTGTGTTTCATAAAGAAGCTGTCCCCTCCAGCTACAGAGATTCGTTTATTTGTTTGTACCGGCTTTCTTCGATGAGCAAACTGGGAGATCACTAAACTATTCATAAGCTTGATCTGATTTCACAGATGAATGAGGTAATAAAAGTAGAGCGGGCGATGATGCTT